>CM071953.1:32670000-32872500 GCA_036784905.1 Acrossocheilus fasciatus
TTTTATGACATCTCTTTCATTTTTCTCCAGAAAATCCCCTATGTATTCCATCAATAAGACTAAAAGTGGCAAAAAATGAAAGCAGCGACGTGACATTTAATGCATACAATACATTACGCAAACCTGTATTTTTTTCCCCTTTTCTCTTTAATAAATCTGCATTTGGGTGGTTGACAAATAACAGATTTGTAAGTTTTTTTAATTTAATCGGGGAAAAGTATATTTTGACAGGTCACTTAAAAATAAGACGTCTGTCTTCATTTACCGTTTCCAAAACTGTATGCAGTTATTTTTCCTGTGAATCTTCAGAGATACAGTAGTAACCACAGCAGTCAAAATATAAAAACAAGTCCAAAACGGTGTTTGAGCACTACATATTTTCAGGGGGGGGGGGGGGGGGGGCTGTCACTGGAGCATTATCCTTTTCAAAAGGTATACTTTTGCACCTTATTTTCCCCTAAAGGTTGCATTTTAGTACCTTCACAACATAGACTCTCAGAGAAGAGGTACAAAAGTTGTTACCTTTTCAAAAAGGTATTCCTTTGTACCAAAAGGGCTCATATCGGTATGTTACAGCTACCTAAAAGGTACAAAAGCTTTCTGGAAAGGTACCACCCCAGGGACAACTTTTGTACCATTTTTTTCTGAGAGTGTAAAGTGTACATGTTCGTACCTAAATGGTACATATTACTACCTTTTAAATAGCATATTTTTCAAGTCTTATAAAACCACATGGCAGTTTTTATTGCAAAAAAAAAAAAAAAAAAATTTGAGCATGTCAAAAATGTTGTGGGGGGGAACAAAAATTTTAAAATATGTTCCAGATAAAAAAATGAAAACACATGGTTTTGGAATGAAATGGGGGTGAGTAAATAATGACAGATTTTTTTTAACCATTTTTAAGTGTAAAAATATTTAGTGGTGTCTTGAATAATACAAGTTCATAAAAACTGCATGCAATTGCATAAAAAGGTCTCACTAAGGCTGTGTTTATTTGATTTATGATTATTTGATTATTGAATTCAGTAAAAACAGTAATGTTGTGAAATATGATTACAGTTTAAAATAACTATTTACTATTTGAATATGTTTTAAAATGTTATTTATTCCTGTGATGGAAAGCTGAATTCTGTTTTTGTAGAAACCATGACACATCTTTGATGAATAAAAAGTTCGAAAGAACAGCATTTATTTGAAATCTTTTTGTAACATTATAAATGTCTTTACTGTCACTTTTAATCAATTTAATGCATCTTCGCAGAATTTAAAAGCATTTCTTCTTTTATTTATTTTTGTGAGTGGTAGTGTATTAAAAAATGAGAACAGCGCAGATTAAAATGTTTCAGATGGAGTATGCCACAAATAACTCGCCCGATATCAACCAATAGAAACAACTGAGCAGAGCACTGGTTTGATTACACGAGAATGAAATGAGTTTCAATTACGCTCTCTTGACAGAGACTTTCCACTTCTTTTCTCCGACCAATTAATCCTCCGATATTCCATGTTGCTTTTGACAAGCGCTCTACATCACTCCATTGAAAGCAATGGGGGATCCCTCAACCAAAGAGATCGCTTCTCCCAAACCTCGTTGCCCCCGGTGATAGTGACAGAAGTCAGTAATTGCCGCTGCCTCAGACGACTTCATTAAGACGGGGATTGTCTGCGCGGCTGATCTCAGAACAGCAGAAACACGATTACGGTGTAGCTGTGACATGTGGGGCCGGCATCCTCTGTGTCTACAGGCGCTAGCGTTACTGGGACCGGGCAAATATCCACATCATCCGTCATCCCGCTGTCATTAGCTGGTAATGATTTGATTATTTTGCAGATGAATCGTGATATAAATCTCTTTCACAAGCACTTCCTGTGTAAATTAATCAAAACCGTTTGGGTAGAGCTGACAGAGAAAAGAAGGGAAATGATGTCTGAATTAAGAATTACAGTCTGTCGATTTGAACGTAATACTTGTTAGTAAAAAAGCCGTACGGTTAAACGAGTCATGTCATAAATGTATAATTCAATTTTTTCCCCCAAGGTCCTCTTATAATTTGAGCGAAGGCCTTTTGTGCCATAAATGGTCATCATTTATTTTTATGCCTATTCACTTTTTTTTTTTTTTTTTTTTTAATGGTTTTCTTAAACCCTTAGGCTGAAAAAATGCTGTATTTTCAATCAGAAAAAGAAAACAATTAATTATTACACAATGAATTAAACATAAAATTTTGAAGACTGAAAATGTTTCTTGTAAACTATACTCCAATATTCAACTTTAAAAATATGTTATTTCAGTGTAGCAGCAAAAACGGCCATTAAATACTCTTCAAAATATTTTCTTTTCTACCCTGAAGAAGAAAGCAATTCATACAGCTTCAAAATGACGTAAGAGTGAGTGACACAAAGTTCATTTTAGTGTGAACTATCCCCGTGTTAATGCCTTGTCATGATACAGCTCTGTCCTGCACTTTTTCCATGATCTAACTCTGTCATCAAATCAAAAATAGTCAGTATCACCATTCACTAACAGCCTTTTTGTAAGTCACATTATGACAGATTCATAAAACATTTCATGCTGAAATGTGACGCTCAAGCTGTTACAATTGGACTATCATTACACTCTCAGAAAAAAGAAAAGAAAAAAAAAGGTACAAAAGCAGTCACTGGGATTGCACCTTTTTAAAAGGAACACTTTTGTACCTTATTTACCCCTAAAGGGTGCATATTAGTACCTTAACAGTACAGAGGCTATTAGTACCTAAATGATATTAGTGCATATTGAAAGGGTACCGCTTGTGGACCTTTATTGTATGTGTATAGTTCTTATGAGGCGTAACAGCAGCATATACAGCATAAGTTGACAAGAAAGTTACATTTCTATAAACAGTTTCTGTGATCAAAAACTACGCCCATCCAGAAGCGTCGACTTGCTGTTTTCATCTCAAAAGATCAGTTTGATTTCTCATGATATGAGCACTTTAAGACTTTTTAAACCCGGCCAAACACATACTGTACAATCCAATGCAACCAGATATGTCTTCAAATGCAAAAGCTAAAAGTAAAACTTGGCATTTTACCCACACCCTGCATGACTAATACCAACAAGTGACAACCAAGTCCAGGAGGGTCATCTCAGCCGAGTGCAACCCATTCAATCTCAGAAGATACCCATTCAATACCTTTACAGCCACTAATGAATCTTTCTGGGAAAACAGCAAACAGGTTCAACTTTGCTTGTCTTGCAGGCGTGAGACACTAAAACGTTGCTATGGTTAATACTATGTAAACAATCACAAACAAAGTAGCAACTCCTATTTCATTCACATAAATGATCATTTAAGAGATTTAATGACATTTAAATGCAGATGTGACTCTAAAAGCTTGAACCGTAGTGAATGCACAACAAAGTTTCAAAGAAATTAATAGTTTTATTCACTAATATTTAATTTATTAAGCAAAGATGCATTAAATTGATAGTAGACGATTATAATCTTACACAAGATTTCCATTTCAAATGAATGCTATTCTTTTGAACTTTCTATACATCAAAGAATCCTGAACATAAAATGCATCACGGTTTCCATAAAAATCATAAGAATTCATCGACATTGATAATAATAAACTAAAAGTGTCTTGAGCAGCAAATCAGCATATTAGAATGATTTCTGAAGGATCATGTGACACTGAAGACTGGAGTAATGATGCTGAAAATACAGCTTTGATCACAGGGATAAATTACATTTTACAACACACTACCAGTCAAAAGTTTTTGAACAGTAAGATTTTAATGTTTTTTAAAGAATTATCTTCTGCTCACAAAGCCTGCATTTATTTGATCCAAAATACAGTAAAAGCAGTAATATTGTGAACTATTTTTTTTCTATATAAAATAACTGCTTTCTATTTGAATATATTTTAAAATGTAATTTATTCCTGTGATGCAAAACTGAATTTTCAGCGTAATTACTCGAGTCTTCAGTGTCACATGATCCTTCAGAAATCATTCTAACATGCTGATTTGCGGTTCAAGAAACATTTATTATTATTATTATTATTTAAAACAGTTGAGTATTTTTTTTTTTCAGGACTCTTTGATGAACAGAAAGATCCAAATATTAGCATTTATCTGAATTAAAAAGCTTTTGTAACATTATACACTATACCATTCAAAAGCTTGGAGTCAGTATATATACAGTGCTTCTTGAAAGTTTGTGAACCCTTTAGAATTTTCAGTCCCACTTTATATTAGGTGGCCTTAACTAATATGTACTTACTTTTGAATTAATCATTTGGTACAAAGCACTTACTGTGTACATACATGTTTTTACATTGTACTTATATTTTTAAAAATACCTATATGTAATTACATCTGTAATTAATTTCTGTAATTACATTTATAATTACACTGTTGACCCATCCCTTACACCTTAACCCACCCTTAAACCTACCCACACCACCAAACCTGTCCCTAACCTTACCCGTATCCCTCCTCAATAGCAGCAATAGTGTTTTGCAATACAATATGAACACAATAAGTACATTGTACTTATTTTTTGATGTAAGTACATAGTAGTTAAGTACGAAGCCCCTTAAAGGACATTGTGGTGGGAAAAATTCGGGGTGAGGGGAAAAAAATCAGGGTGGGAGGAAAAAATAATTTTCAATGTTTTGCGTTCTCTCGAGAAATTTTTGCGTTCTCTCGCAAAGATATTTGTGTTCCCTCGCAAAACTTTTGCTTTCTCTCGCAAAACCATTTGAGTTCGGACAAACTCTTCCTGTTTACTTTGCAGCTTGCAGTGGTTACACCTCGTATGTTCACAATGGAGCGGTTCATAGAGTTTTATTTTGAACTCAGACTCAGAGTAATACAGTCAGTGCTTATTTTTGGGACATTCTAAAACGCTTAATGTGTTTAAAACAGTGACTTGGAGGACCAAATTCGATAATAATAAAAGCTTATAAAATTATTAGGCTAATATTAATAACCTTTTTAATAATATTACTAAGCAGAATAGCCCAGAATATGAACTCAATGCCCTGCACGTAGCCTAAGCTTTTTCTCCCCCATAAAACGCTTAAGGTAGGCTATAATGAAAACAGTGATTTAAAAATACCAAATCCGTTGCATTCATATTCTGGGTTATTCTCCTTTATTAATAGTAATATTATTAATAAGGTTATTAATATAAACCTAACGATTTTATTACTATTTATTATTATCGAATTTGGTCCTAATGTCACTGTTTTAATACATTAAGCCACATTAAAGCGTTTTAGAATGTCTCAAAACCTTGCCTTGAACTAACCTGACTGTATTTCTTTATACTTGAGTCAAAGTTCAAAATAAAAACTTTATTAACCGCTCCATTGTGAACATATCAGCTGAACCTTTCATTATAGCCTACCTTAAGCATTTTCTATGGGGAAGAAAAGGCTTAACGTACAGGGCGTTGCGTTCATATTCTGCTTTATTAATAGTAATATTATTAATAAGGTTATTAATGTTAGCCTAATAATTTTTATCAGGATTTATTATGATCGAATTTAGTCCTCCAATGTCACTGTTTTAAAAAATTAAGTGTTTTAGAATGTCCCAAAACCGTGCCTCGAAATAAGCACTGACTGTATTACTTTGAAGTTCAAAATAAAACTCCATTGTGAACATACAGAGCTGTAACCACTGCAAGCTGTAAAGTAAACAGGAAGAGTTTGTCCAAACTTAATGGTTTTGCGAGAGAACGTAAAAGTTTTGCGAGGGAACGCAAACATTTTTGCGAGAGAACGCAAAAGTTTTCCTCCCACCCTGAATTTTTTCCACTCACCCCGAATTTTTCCCACCACAATGTCCTGTAAGAGGCTTCGTAGTTAAGGCCATCTAATATAAAGAGAGACTGAATTTTCTATACTTCTGCAAAAATATGACCCAAAACATCATCAGATTTTCACACAAGTACTGAAAGTAGACAAAGAACTACATTTATTGAGAGAAATGAACCAGTGTTACACATCTGTGAGTTGCAAAAGTATGTGAATCTTTGCTTTCAGTATCAGGTGTGACCCCCTTTTGAAAGGTAAAGTTTCTTGTAACTGCTGAACAGTCCTGCACAACAGCTTGTGGGAATTTTAGCCCATTCCTCAGAACTGCTTCAACTCTGTGATGTTGGTGGGTTTCCTCCTATGAACTGCTTGCTTCGAGTCCTTCCACAACATTTTAATTGGATTAAGATCCAGACTTTGACTCAGCCGTTCCAAAACATTAACATTGTTCTTCTTTAACCATTCTTTGGTAGAATGACTTGTGTGCTTGGGGTCCTTGTATTGCTGCATGACCCACTTTTTCTTGAGACTCAGTTCATGGACAGATGTCCTGATGTTTTCCTTTAGAAACTGCTGGTATAATTCAGAATTCATTGTTCCATCAATGATGGCAGGCTGTCCTGGCCAAGATGCAGCAAAACAGGCCCAAACCATGATACTACCACCACCATGTTTCACAGATGGATAAGATTCTTGAGCTGGAATGCAATGTGTTCTTTTCTCCGAACATAACGCTTCTCATTTAAACTAAAAAGTTCTATTTTGGTCTCATAAATGTCCACAGAACATTTCTCCGGTAGCCCTCTGGCTTGTCCACATGATCTTTAGCAAACTGCAGACGGGAAGCAATTTTTTTTTGGAGAACTGTGGCTTTCTCCTTGTAACTCTGCCATGCACACCACGGTTGCTCAGTGTTCTCCTGATAGTGGGCTCATTAACATTAGCCAATGTGAGAAAGGTCTTTAGTTGCTTAGAAGTTACCCTGGGGTCCTTTGCAACCTCGTGGACTATTACAAGTCTTGCTTTTAGAGCGATCTTTGTTAGTCGACCATTCCTGGGGAGGGTAATTTGTCCACAATCTGTCTGACTGTGGATTTGTGGAGTCCAAACTCTTTAGAGATGGTTTTGTAACCTTTTCTATCCTGATGAGCAACAGCAACTCTTTTTCAGAGGTCCTCAGTGATCTCCTTTGTTCGTGACATGATTCAACTCCACAAACATCATCAGACTTTGATAGATCCCTGTTCTTTAAATAAAACAGGGTACACACTGACACCTGATAGTCATCTCAGTGATTGAAAACACCTCTGAACAAATGGACTCTAATTTCACCTTCAAATTAACTGCTAATCCTAGAGATTCACATACTTTTGCCACTCACAGATATGTAATATTAGATCATTTTCCTGAATAAATGACAAAGAAAATATTTTTGTCTCATTTGCTTGATTGGGTTCTCTGTCTACTTTCAGCAGTTGTGCGAAAATCTGATTATGTTTTGGGTCATACTTGTGCAGAAATATAGAAAATTCTAAAGGGTTATGTAAGGGATAATCAACGGCTAGCTGTACATTAAACGATTTGAATGCACGGCGTGGAGGCGAAGAACCGGGTGGTTGCCTCCATGAAGTGTATTCAAATCATTTAATGCACAGCTAGCCGTTGATTATCCAGTTTATGCCATGGTCATTTCCCAGCATTCACATATTAAAGATGTTAATAATATTTGCGCTGCAATATTTGACCGGAACAATAAAAATGACCGTTATTTTCATCTGTATTACTATTCCACTATAACTGTATGTTACTATGGTTACCAATGTTTATAGGAAGCGCATTAATATAGAACATGATTAAAGTGACCTGGAACTACCTGTGCAGTTAAACAAATTTAATCAACACCTGCCAGCCAATCAGAATCGAGTATTCAGACAGACCATGGCATAAGTATATATATTTATTATTATTTATATATATATATATATATATATATATATATATATATATATATATATATATATATATATATATATATATATATATATATATATATATATATATATTTTTTTTTTTTTTTTTTTTTTTTTGGGGGGGGGGGGGGGTACTTTCAACATACATTCAGAAAATCTGAATATTAGATAATTTAATCAACACCTGCCAGCCAATCAGAATCGAGTATTCAGGCAGACCATGGCATAAGTATATATATTTATTATTATATATAATGAAATATATTATTAAAAAAAATATATATATTTTTTTTTGGGGGGGGGGGTACTTTTAACATAATAATAATAATAAATGTTTTGAGCAGAAAATATGAATATTAGATTCATTTCTGGAGAATCATGTGACTGAAGAATAAAATTCAGCTTTGAAATCACAGGAATAAATTACATTTTAAAACATATTCAAATTGAAAACAAATATTATAAATTGTAAAAAATATTTCAAAATGTTACAATTTTTGCTGGACTTTGTATCAAATAAAAAGAGAGAGAAGAGACTAAAACGTCTGCTCAACTCCAAACTTCTGAACGCTAGCGCATGTGAATACAAAGAGGACAGAACTATGGGAGTGAAGGCAGTCGAGTCGGTCCACGTGCTCTCAGACACCTCCAGCCAACACGCTTCCTTTATCCCTTTCAGAATTCAGCACGATGCAAATGGCCTCTTGTGGAAGGCATATCATACCCATCCACCTCTCAGGGATCACTCCAGGGATGCCAGCGGCTCCGAATTGGCCGAGATTCCCGAAGGGACACGAGGGGGTTTAAGCCTCTGCAGTCCAGTAAACCCACAGGCCTGCAGCCCTGGGAAATGTGGCTAATTGTGAGCACCTTGGCTGCGGGTCTCCCTTTGCCTTAGGTTCGCCACAGCTCAAAAACAAATCGAACGGTGCCCAAATATGGAGCAAGTGGGCCCAGAAATGTAGGGGGAGCGTGTCTTTGAGTTAATCTGGATTGGCGCCGATAAGAGGTGGCGTTCTTTCCTGCCGCATATCGCCGTCTGACACCGTGCGAAGGCTTGGGTGGATGGCGGCGACGCACATTGGAGCACTGGAGGCGAAAGCGGTGCATGCCAACGCTGGACACTTCCATACCGGCATTCTTCAACAGCACGAATGGCATCTCGAAGCCCGACGTTTGCTTGCTGAAGCATATCGGTTAAAACAAAGTCTGGGCTTTAAAGATTAGGCTGGGGCTTGTGAATTTGGGAAACAGGTGAAAATGACATGCAAACGTCATTGAGGTGAGATAAAACGTTGACAATCAAAGTCAATATTGACTGTATGTAGTTTCAGAAATGCTCATGACCGCAATACCGTTGTGTCTTTTATAATTGGTAGGAAATACCCACATGAACGTGAAAGCAACCACAAAATCTTAAGGTCATACATTTCCTTCCACACCTTCATTCTTTTAAACAGCTAGTTTAAAATAACTACACTTTGTTTTGGATACTCAGAGTTTACCGAACACGTGAGCAAATCGCTCTTATAAAGAAAAATGAATGCATTTTTGGTAAGCTAATTTAAATGCGTAATGTAATGCAATCATTCGATTTCAGGAGATACCCGTCAACAACTTTTAAACGAGACGGTGCCGTTAACATGCATTCACTGTGAACACATAGGGTCACAGTTTTTGCTTTTTGAACAGCATGCTAATCGCTTTCCTTTCATTCTATTTGTGAATTTTGTCACAAATCGACACCAAGAGCCTCCTGTGCTTGTTGTGGAAAGACCAGCGATGGTTTGCTTCAAGTAAGCCGTAGGAGTTTTGAAACGGAAAGTGCCACAACAAAGAGCGAAAACACGAGGTCCTGTCCAATACGATGAGTAACAGTGAGTAATTGCCAAAGTGTGGAATTCATTGTAGTGGTATGAAAGTTCTAAATGACATTTAGAGTATTTCCCTAATTACAGTAAAAATGATTTCTGAATCTGTCGTGAGTTTCATGCCGTGGGAATACTGTACAGAGACGATGTCTCATCTTAAACTGTCTCTGAATGAATTTCTCTTGAAAGAATTACAATTTCTGCCACATTCAGCAAGTGCAACTCATTTAAAATTAATACATAATCTTCATTCTGGGGTCTTGTGTGCACACATATATATATATATATATATATATAGATAGATACACACACATACAACACATTTCACATATATTTAAAAAGAATTAATAACTTACATATATATATATATATATATATATATATATATATATATATATATATATATATAAAAGCATTGATAACTTGTTACCATGGAGAATGTGCTTCCTTTAATAAAAAAACACTGAGACAGAAAAAAATTCTTCGACCCATTGCAGTGACCTAAACTATAAGACGCCCACATTTAATTGTACCAGATGATTGACAGAAAGCACACGAGATCTCTATTTATGAGCGACAGAAAATAGGAGTGTCGATTCAAATGCAAGAAGCTTGTGCCATTTTTTTCAGCGTGAAATGAACATGTCAGTGTCTTGACCAAGAAACACTGATAAGAATATTAAAGATAATAAAAGTAATCTCAGACACTGTCCTGTAAAGTTAAAGACTCTCATAAGAAAACGTTCAGATACTGTAGGTCAATAGAAATATATATATATGTATATGAAATGTTGCATAACATCAGTTTAACTGTAAATAATTTATGGTGCATTACAATATAGTTTTTCTAAATCACTTTGGTTCAACTTTCAAATTAAAGGAATAGTTCAAGCAGAAAATCACCCAGAAATCCATTCAAGATGTAGATGAGTTTGTTTCCTTCTCGGAACAGATTTTTTTAGAAATGTAGCATTGCATCACTTGCTCACCAGTGGATCCTCTGGAGTGAATGGGTGCCGTCAGAATGAGAATCCAAACCGCTGATAAAAACATCACAATAATCCACAAGTAATCCACACCACTCCAGTCCATCAATTAATGTCTACGTGAAAAGCCGTGTGTTTGTAAGAAACAAATCTATCAAGACATTTTTAACATCAAACCGTTGGTTCCTCTATCCATAATATTGCTTTCTCCAGTTATAAAGCCGTCTTGTCTGGATCAGGAGAGAAATATGCACAGATCAAAAACTATTTACAACTAAAAACAGTCCTAAATATTTTAGCGATGTGAGAGGATGACAGGAGATGGTCTTTTTGCTGGTGGAAGCGTTATTATGGATTATGGACTATGATATCTTAGCTGGAAGTGACGGTTTGAAGTTAAGACTCCTTAATGATGTTTCTTACAAACATGCAGACTTTGTCTTCTCAAGATGTTAATCGATGGACTGAGTGGTGTGGATTACTTCTGTATTATTGTGATGTTTTTATCAGCGTTTTGGACTCTCATTCTGACGGCACCCATTCACTGCAGAGGATCCACTGGTGAGCAAGTAATGTAATGCTACATTTCTCCAAATCTGATGAAGAAACAAACTCATCCACATGTTGGATGGCCTGAGAGTGAGTACATTTCCAGCAATTTTTCATTTTTAGGTGGTTTTTTTTGGGAAGCAAACTTCATTATGGTGGCACTGGCCAATTTACTGACACGATAAGTAGATTTTGAAGCATGAATTAAATGTTTTGGGTGAGTTACTACATTTTGCAGACATGCAATTGAGTTTTGATGTCCAATAAAACTGAAACTGTGACTGTTGCACTTAGAGTTTAGAGAAAAATGAGCCCAAGCGATTGAGGGAAACACTCCGATAAAACAATGACAGTCGTGTTTGCCTGCAGAGGTGTCATGACTCCAGGTAAAGCAGTCCTCATGGAATAATAGTTAACATACCAGATAATTTCATCCCTTTCTCTTGAAATTTTTGGGAGTCATGGAGTTTCAAATAAAGCGTAATGAGAAAATAACAAAGGCATCAAGAGACACAAGTGGACTAATGGAAAGTTTGATTGTGTTAGTCGAGCCATGTTTAAAAAAACAATTCCTACGTGAAATTAAACACTGTGTATAGCACCGCTAATTTGACTTCAATTAAAGAGTGAGCTATAAATGGACTGTTCAGTGATCAAACGTTCACATGCAACAAAATGTAGGGTCCCAAACCATTACGACCAAAATAACGTCGCTCCCCAGGGACGATACCAGTATCTGATCCTCATAAGTGACAGCTGATGGCTTCAGAAAGATAATTAACTTTTCAATTAGAGGTGCATCTGACATTGCAATTGTATCTACTTGAACAACTAAGGAGCAACTGAAGGAGATGCAGATGTATTATTACTGCAAACAAACAACGTGCTTTCGAAACAGATGTCATGATTTCTGATGTCTTTGTGTGACAGCAACATCAAAGAGCAAAGGCGAAATACGTGCTAAAATAATAATTACAACAAAGTGTTTGCACAGAGTAAAATCTTTCAAAAGAGGAAGGGCATTAAGCAGCATCTCCATGTTTCCTTTTTTAAATTATGGAATCCTAAATACATAAAAACATGAAAACAAATATAAACAAAATATAACATACAGACAAACAAATACATAAAACTAACTGGGAAGACTAAATCAAAAACATGCAAACAGACATGTATTCAAAATAAACATACATAAACACAACATGCATACATACATACATACGCACATACATACATGCATGCAAAGAAACAAACAGATATAAATCCAAAATAAATACGTGAAACATGAAAACAGACACAATCAACCAAATAAAACATACAAATACACAAAACAAACATAAAATAAACAAATAAATACATACATAAACATGCAAACAAATACAAACAATAAACTAAGTAAATAATACGTACAAACAAACTAACAAATACAAAATAAAACATGAAAGTAAATAGATAAATAATCAAAAATGTGTATAAAATCCGAATTAAACACATCATGAAAACAAATACAATAAAATAAATAAAACATCCAAACAAATAAATAAGTTTATTATTAACATGCAAACAAACAAAATAAATAAATATACATACATAAATCAAATATGCATACAAGTACAATTAAATAAATTAATAAATATTCATATAGAAAAACAAACAAATAAGTATGTATGTATGCATGTAAAGGTATATTGAATTTTGAAACATTACAAAAAATTTATTAGATTCTGACTGCTAATGAAAAACTCACGCAGTGACTGGGTTGGCAGTGGCACCTCAGCAAAACCTTTGTTATCTGTCCAAACACGCAATTGTGTTTGTGTAGAAGATATACTACCCACTGAATCTGATAGATTCAATTAGTGAGAGTCTATTAATTTTGTGCTAATATCACGGCACATCCTGCGTTTTTTTAATTGAGCCGGGTGCAGGACGGCTGCGGTTCAGAGAGGAGAGGAGTCCGTGTCTGCTCATTAGACTAGCCAAGATCTACACCTGGGGTTCAGCCAAACTCAAGGCCGAAGGCCGCGGAAACACGGGCCATAATTACAGACGGAGATGCTATAGAATCATTTATGGTAATGCAATCACAATGAATGTTTTAGTGATCCTGGGAAAAACAGAAGGGGAAAAAAACCAACAACGTGTGAATGCAAAGCCATAAATTCTGTATTTCAAAACCAACGGGTCTCCGTGCAGTCGATTGCATCAAACAGAATCCAGCTGTCACCAGAGTCCAAAAATAACCTCATCTCATCTCCATCACAACAAGGTCTTAAATCAAATATCAGCTTCTGAGAAGCCAACCATCCATTTATAGTTGCTTTTACATATTGTCTGCAGCAAAAAGGCGCCGTATCTGTCTCTCGAAATGTGTCAGGAATTACAGCAATTTTTGCCTCCAATTCCAAAAACATGCATTAACCCCCTCCTTAGGAGGTGCCATCGCTCTTTTCTGGTGCAAGCTAAATATCGCAGCGAAACACGGCTGTTCGAGGCAGCAACCTGGCAGCCGGATGAGAATAACCCAGCACAGGAAGAAAGCATCCATGTTATCATACGCACACATGTGGCCTGTGTAAAGATTAAGCCGTATTCATCCCCGGCTGCCTGCTCTTCTGCCTCAGTCCATCACAGATATGGCACAGATTCAGCCAGGAATGCAGGAGAGGTGCCACGGATTTCACACGCTCCCCAAATCGGCGGGACCCGAGACGCCGAGGTGTGGTGCGCCGGTATCGCCTCCCTCCCCCCCGGTCGGAAAACCACGTTTACGAGAACGCTGTCGACGTTCACGCTCCTGATAATAATAATAATAACAATCCCAGGAATTCCCTAAACGTCAGCCGATTCTGGGAACATGCCGTTCTCTCGCTCAAATTCATTCTAAATCAACACTATCTTGATGATGTTAAGAACAGGCTCGAATGTTTTCTAACCCCGGATAAGGAAGGACCGCGCGGGTTCGGGGATGAGGCTTATGCCGTCAGAGCCACGTCGGGACCCTCTCCGTGTTAAGCCCCTAATAATTCCTGCTGTTTGGTTCAAAAGGAGACACACAAAGACCAGACAAAGTGATGAATGCCGTGTATATGGTGCTAGTCGGCCCGTGCGGACAATGAACAAGCCGCGCTCACAAAGGAGGCCTTGCCGGTGGGAGCGGCTATTAGGCTACGTCATTCTTTCAACCAAATTCAGTCCTAAAATCCAGATTAGGTGCAAAACTGGAGTATAAACAGGGACATAACCACCATAGACCTCCATACAATGAAAAAAGAAAAAAAAAACTAATAAAATAATGAAAAATAAATTAATAAATAAAAAAAACACATATATACACACACACACACACACACACACACATATATAAAAAACATTCATAATAATAATAATAATAATGTTGTATATTTAAACGAGGCTACATATTTTTTTTTATATATTTAATAAAATATATACCAGTTTTATTTTAGTATCATTGATATAGTTTTTATTAATACTTTGAATCAGTTTTTTATATTTTCAGTTTTTATTTTTGTTAATTGTAGCAATTTCTTTGTGTTTTTGTCATTTTCAGTATTTTTTTTTAAATGTCTATATAGTTTTATTCATTTTTATTTCCGTTTTTTTTTCTACATCGTTAAACTAAATTCAAATGAGAAATGTTTTTTATTTTTATTTTATTTCCGTTAACATTTACTTTATTTGAAGTAACAGAAATGTTTCTAATTTTAACTTCAGTTTTAGTTTCGTTAACTGTTATGATCCAAAATCTGAAATGGCACGTTAGTTTAAATGCATATGAAAAATCAATCGATGAATATATTTTTCAGGGTCAGATTCTTAAACTTTTACATTTTGGGAGCCCCACGTTTCTGGGAGCAAGACATTTCTTTCAAGTTTTCAAAAGACAAAACAAAATCTACATATTCACCTGCTCTGCTTGTCATGTGATCATGTTTCACAGTTGTCTGCTTTTTATTCATTTGCACCTAAGTTCATAAATGATAAAAATACCTTGCCGCAGCATTGGGGAAAACATATGTTACCAGAAGGCTTTGTCACCAGTTATAACGTGCGGTTTGAACAAATTAAGTTACAAACGTAAACAATACGAAGTGTAGATTGCATAGTGAGCGGAAAAAAAACAAAACAAAAAAACTACTTTTAAAGTGCAAAGTTTTCAATTGTTCTTAATCAAATAAGGGTATTTGCACCCTGTGAACGCGCCGACTATTGTTTGTATGTGGGTTGCAGGTGTACAAAACATGTTGTTAGTAATCAAATTTGTGTACCCAGGCATAAGCAATGCACTAACCTCTCAGAGTTGTGAAAGTGAAGTGTTTGTGGGCGTTGTGCATTTTGTGGCGTGCATCCGTGAAGGGCTGCCGCTGCTGCAGTCTTCTGTGTCAGCAGCAGCATTTGATTTTTTAAAAACCACTGGTGCAGTATATTAACTATAATTTATATTTATCATCTCTTGTACCCCAGCTGACTTCAACAAACCGTTTAACACTTCAGTCTTGCATGTGGCCCCCTTAATAGCTATTATGCATGAAGGAGCACTTTAAAGATTTCAAATCATTTCTTTGGGCAAACACTAATGAATTATGTCACCATAACTGCTATCCAAAAGGGCCAGCGAACCAGTGGTAATTACCGGCGGACAGGAAGTAATTTGTGTATGTGCGTCGTGTGTGCATGTGTCTAACATTTCATGCTCACACCGTGATTTATAAGAAAGCGCTACTTTCTTTGTTTAATTAGTGTTTCAAAGGTTGTTTTTTTTTTTTCTGGTGACAACTGCTGCACCATTCCTCGGTATATAAAGCCAATTTGAAAAGTACGCTTTATATTTCATATTACACAGAAATGCAATCCCTATACAGTACATACATGTGCTTGTAGCATGATGTGTTCGTAAACCAGCCAGGTTAGGGGTTCAAAGATTGAGGAATTACTTTATTTTCATGTACGGATGCACAAACACTCACATTAGAGCATGCGTTATTTGACTTTGTATTCTATAAAACGGATTTATTTATTTTTTATATAAAATCTTAAAATTAAATGTTTCTGTTGACAAATAAAATTGACATAATTTAGGTGACAATATGAAAAAGAGCAGCTTGAACATTCTTCAAATCATCTTCTGCGTTTCATTTAATGACATGATGATGAGTAAAAACAAAAATTAAAAATTTTGGGTTACCTATTCCTTTAAAGTAGAGGTGAAGTTAATGAAAATATTAGTTCACGAATATGCATTATGGAATATGCATCATCATTTTGTAAGCTAAATTTTTACAGGTCGTCAGGCTTATTATAGTAACCAAAACTGAAACTGCAGCTAAAAATCATTAAAAAAAAAAAAAGTTGTTTGAAATAAAAGAAATGTTAGCTGAAATAAAAGAAAATATTAAAAACTGAAATAAAAAAATTAAAAAACTTAATAAAATGACAAAAAACACAGAACAAAATTACTAAAACTTTACCAAAAATTAAACTGAAAATGGATAATGTACAAATAAAAACTACTATTAAAGTATTAAAAGAAAACTGCAGCTCATGTTATGCTTTTATATTTTGTGCAAAACCTGCATACTTTAACAGTTCATATTTGTATCGTTAAATTCCCCTCAAATTCTCTTCAAAAATTAAACATTATCACAAAATCGTTGTGTTAATCTGGACATTAAGGCTTTAACGTGTTTGAGAAAACCACCAGGAAAACCCACTCAATGCAGAGAGGCTGCCTCTGCCCTCCTAAACCATGTGAAGGTGGACTAAATTTAATTACAGCCTCTATAAAATCCATTTGGCAAATATTTCAAGGTACAGCACAAGCCCAGAAATTGCAAACAGGACTGGCAAGCGCACACAGTGGCTGATGGTGAGTGACAGTAATCCATGAAGAGAAGAACCAAATTACCGCGTTTATTCCCAACCCCGTTTCCTATTCTGTGATGGATTTTTTTCTTTTACTTATTTTAAAAAAAGAGAAAACACATCTGCTGAGCAAATATTTCAAATAATGTCTGTTTCATGTTTGTGTACTTCCATAGAAGCAAAAGCTGAGAAGCTGAGCCAGAAACACAACTGTCAGTCTTTGTGATTCACTTATTCGGGTGTTAATTCAAACGAACAATCAAAAGAGGAGAAAGAGAAAAGAACGAGAAAGATTGTTTTACTCTCTAGAGCGCTTTTTGTTGTTAATTGCCATTTAGCAGTTGCTTTTTCTCCAAAGTGTAACACGACACACAATTGAAATGTAGTTCTTTTGGGACATGTGGGCACTTTGTTATTGTTCAAATGTTTGATAGACACAAAGTTTAGAAGTGTTGCGCTTACAGAAATGCTTTTACTCATAACAAACATGTTACACACCATTTCTCCTAATGGGGCGTCACATTAGACTTTGAGCTCCATCCTCTTGCATTCATATGCATACGGCCACTGGAAAGGGAATGCTGCATACAGGTGACCTGCAAATTCATATAGAAAATGATTATAATGTATATTCCAACATTTATTTTATGCTGCATTCATGTGGGGTCAGTTCAAAGCTTAAAACTATACTTAGGAAACATTGTGTATCCGTACATGAAAAAAAAAAAGATTCTCCAAACATGCACATTAGACAGATTTTTTTTTACATAAAATCTTTTAAAATGAATACATTTTGTTGAATAAAATGAATGTATATAGTCTATGTGTAGAATGTATATTTCTATGTGTTGCATAGAAAAAAAACAAAACTGTACAGGTTTAGAATGATATGATGATGAGTAAGAGCAGAATTTTGATTTTTAGGTTTAACTTTTTAATTTAAACCTTTTAAGGTTAATTGCATAAATTTAAAACTTTATTTCTGCACTACTAACCTCACCGGACAACTGTTGACTGTTATCAAACAGGTTTCCCCAAACTCACTCATTAGTAGAGTCAATGTTACTGGTCATGGCACTCAAATACTGTCTCCTCATATTAATCTGAGATTCAAGAATTACTTTAAAGGGGTCATATGATGCAATTTCAAGTTATCGCTGTAGTGTTGTTGCTGCCGCCGGCGCCATGTCCTGGAGACACTGTGTTTCGTTGTGAAAGCGAAACTACTTTGTTTGGGCTTCCAAAAGAGGACACAACTAGAAATCAGTGGTTAAGTTGTATTTACAACACTGTTCCAGAACAGTTCAACCCAAATATTAGAGTGTGTGCAGCGCATTTTACGGAGGGCTATTTCCTGAACCTGAGAGAGTAGCCTGCCAGCAGTGCTCAAAGACTGTTTTTATAAAGTGGGGCAATTCCAACCTTTGCAAGGACAGTTTGGCGCTTCTGACTCACAACCTGTAAGTATGGTTTCATATTTAAAGAATTTGCCACTGACTATTCACACGCGAGTTTTGAGCAGTGTAGAGTAGTGCTTGTTGTTTGTCGTTTCTCCGATCACAAATGCAGACATGGTAATGCTTACGCGGCGCGATGTAATGCAACACGTAAAAAGACAGTATAAGTCATTATAATCAGTAATTATGTCCCCATTGGATGCAACAAATGCCTCATTTAGAGCTGATAAAATGTAAAAACTGTAACTTGAATGCAGTGCAAGTCGCTTTGGATAAAAGCGTCTGCTAAATGCGTAAATGTAAATGTAAATGTAAATTTATAATGGGTTTTATTGTTTTTGTGTCATCGCGCCGGGACACGGCATCACAATACGGTAAGGGGTGTAACATTTCCATCTCACGCTTGAGGTATTCAGTCAATCACAACGCACTGGATAGCTGGCCAATTAGAGCACACCTCGCTTCTCAGAACGATGAGCTTTGTAAAAATCGGCGCGTTTCAGAAAGGCGGTGCATAGAGGAGCAACAATAATGTACAGTATGTGGAAAATAATGTGGTTTTTTAACCTTAAACCACATAAACACATTGCATTACACCAAATACACAAAATAATGTTCTTTCTAGCAACGTCATATGACCCCTTTAGCATCTTAATTGCCTCTAGTGCGACCACAAATTTGCTAAGACATGTTACGAGACACGTTAGCATGCCACATTTTCCATTATGCAACATCATTTCTGTTCTCTTAATCACTACAAGACGACACGTGCCGACTAGAGACGTTTACCAAAATGCAATCTCCCACATAATCCAACTCGGTGCACGTTCCCCATCGGTGATATCACAGCCAGGTGAGGACGTACAGCGTGGTTCCTTCACCCTCAAAAACATCAGAGCGTGGCCTAGTTTCTGCAAGCAGGGTTTGTCGCCGATGTAATCTTCACACGGGGGCTGCGTTCGACTGCCATTCTGCGAATGCACAGAAAGAGAAAGACCACACAGACGAACCGGGCTGAACATTTACGCTTCGAACATGAGATTACATCGGCCTCACCCACGCTCCCCCACTGTGAACTTGCATGCCCAAAGCCAAAGCTAAAGGGACGCATTAAAGATGCTTTGGCTGAGATTCAGGTAGCAGCATTATTCTGCATCTTGGAAGCTGGGGTGCTATTATTAAACTGCCACATGCAGGAAACACAACGCAGGCAAACGTGCATCGCCCTATATTATTGTACACAATGCTGATGCCACAAACCCAGTTTTAGTTCCTGCCTTGCTCGGTTGTGCATATTTTGTTGCACCTTACCTCAATCCCCATATTTCTGACAGTCATATCTGAACATCTGATGCGCAACTTTGGCAGCGAGTTGAATAAAAGATCATTGGTGCAGCTTTGTTTAGATAGAAAAGGAAATCCAAGATGCAAAGAATATCTGGGTAACAGTAGGTCATCTGTAAACCTAACACACAAACGAAAACACGCCAGATGCACATTTCTAAACCTCAAGCATGAAAAATACACTTAGAGCTCCATGCAAAGTCATAGGAGAATCTTACAAAGTTTAACGAAAACTATTTGTAATTGTCATTTCTGAAGAAAAGATCTAAACAAACTATAATGAACCATCAAGACATTTTTTTATTCTCCAAAGAACCATACACAGAGCTCAACAATAAGGATTTATCCTTGCCTGCCAATATTTCCACTATTTTTTCATCAAAAAATTATGCTTTTGTAGCAACATATTCTATATGCAGTATAAGGTCTTTACCGAAAAATTATTTCAGACAAAAAATATTCAGAACTTAATGATAAGGATTTGTACTTGCCTTGACAAATTTACTGCACTTTTTCAACGAAACAAACTTTTAGCAACATATTCTATATGGAGTTTTAAGTTTTCTTGAAACAATTTTGGACCAAAAATGTTTTTTACTCTCCAAAAAACCATATACAGAGCTTAATAATAAGGATTTTTTTCAGCTGGCCTGGATTTGTACTTGCCGTGACAATTTTTCCACTGGCTTCAACACAACAAAGTAACGCCTTTCTAGCAATATAGCAACATATTTTAGCACCATTCTACATGCAATATAAATTCTTTACTGCAAAAACAAACTTTGATCAAAAAATATATTTTTTTTACTCCCCAACCATTCATATTCAAAGCTCAATGATAAAGATTTGTACTTGCCCTGCTAATTTTTTCACCAGAACAAAATTTAGCAAGATATTCTATATGCAGTATACGTTTTCCTTACTGATAAACAATTTCAGAAAAAAACTGTCCTCACCACAACAAAATTACAGAATATGCTGCTAAAAATCATGCAGAATATGTTTTCTTTACCAAAAAAAAAAAAGAAATCTAATTTAGACCCCCCCACCCCCCCACCCCACCCCACCGAACACACACAAAAAAAAAAAAGTGTTATATTCCCCAAAGAACCATATACAGAGCTCAACAATAAGGATTTTTTTTCCTGCTAGTCTGGATTTGTACTTGGTCTGCCAATTTTTTCACAGAAACAAAATTATGCTTTTTCAGCAACATATTCTATATGCAGTCTAAGTTTTCAAGCACTCAGCAAGGACTGCAAGTCTGTATTTGCCTGGCCAATTTTTCCACTGGCCTCACCAAAACAAATTTACGCTGTTTTTTTTTAGCCGCATATTCTATATGAAGATTTCTCCACTTAAAATCAATTGTGCAAAATGTGAGAGCATATAAGTTACGAAAATATACACTAGCAAAATTTCAATGAAACCTCATCTGTAACCAACCAACTTGACGAAATCAACAGAATTTGATCACGCAAAACCCTATTTTTATGCATGGAAGACATAAAAATACATGCACAGAAGATGGGAAAGTCATAGAGGGGAATGGGAAATGACATAGGCCAGATTAAAACTCACGTTCTCTTGAGCACTTTCACAACCCACTTTGACAGAAATATAACTTTTAGGAGTGCAAAAAACATTACGTATATACATTTTCAGCAATCAATCACCAGGCCCTTGAGAACGGGGAACTGGGGGTGCCGTGCAGTGGGCAGGCCGTACAGTGTGCCATGCACTAATGGGCAAAACCCAGAGCGGGACGCCTCTAATCAGCCAGGCTGGGAGGGATCAAGACTGATTTTTGCCACAGGGCATTTAGCGTTCCTGAAGAGGCACGGATGGGCTGGTGGGAGGGGGGTATTGTCTGCCACGGCTGTGCGTTATAGGATTGAGCTCAAGTTTCCTTTGTGCGTCGATTTTTGTTGAGGGATTATGTTCTTTGAGAGAGTTGTGCGGGCAGGGGGACGGAGCGGAGGCGGTGCGGCGGAGGGAGGGCGCGGGGAGCCCGTGTCTTTGTTCCGAGAGAGGAGAGGGAGAGAGGATGTACAGGGAGAAAAGAAAGGCATAGCTCAATGAAGCGAGCATCTGTGTTATAATGTCATTGGGCTAGATGTCAAGCAAGTCATGTAACCAGCCATGTAACAATTCAAAATCAATTTACCTCCCAAGAAGGAGCTGATCTCGAAGGCACTCGAGAAGCCCTGTCTGTGTTAATCGCCATGGAAAGTTTCGAAATTATTCTTCTTTTCTGGCTTTATCACTTGAACCTGCGTGCAAAGTCTGAGACTTATAGGTGGGGTATTTGTATTCAGATTTAGGTTCAAATTTACACGTGGACATTTTTTGCCATTTTAAATGCATTTAAAATGTTGAAATGTTTCATGCAGGCTCTCGGTTAATAAAAGCTGCATGCATTTTCTGTTTAAAATAGTTTTCAATCAAGTACAGAAGAAACTTTTCAAAAGTATTTCATATCAGCTAGGTGTCTACAGACACTGGCCATTAAATACTAGGTAAACGCTATATTTTTGCTCCACACAGGTTTCTGTCGCACATTTGGTGTTCCCAACTTGTTAAAGCATCACATTTGCATCGGATAACCAACATATAGCGCATCATTTGCATGCCTGAAAGTACACTTGAGTAACCGTAATTACACGTGACACCAATTACTCTGTTACTTTGTATTAAATTATAATGGAAAATTCCACTAGAGAATTGGAGCCTAATTGCATCTTAATTTGCATAATTTTGCATATTAATCACATCTCAGATGAATAATAAATTTCAGCAGATTTTTTAATTTATGCATAGATACAAAAACGAGAAAAAAATAATCAGTTGGGGGAAAAAAATCAGAAACTATTACTTTGGCATTTGCACTGATTCTCTCATTATCCAGCGTCAAAGTAAAGTTACAGTGTGTCACTCATGACATGGTAACATTGTCATACATGTACCTCTCATATTTTTGTGCACAAACCAACATAAGCCAGGTTTTAAATGCCTTTGTAAGATAAGAGCATACAATACCATATCTCAACACTATTCATGCTGAATGTTACTGCCACTAATATGCAAACTGATGGCGAGAGTGTCATGGCAAAAACTGCAAACAGGTTTTTCAATTCTGCCTTTTTTCTGCCTTCATGTATTATTTGCTTTTTGTTCACCGCAATCAAGACTATTTTTGTCTTGCAAGTCCAAAATAAAATCCAGGTAACAAAGCGTGCAAAAGGTTACTTGTGAATAAAACTTTTTCTTTGCTATTTATTATTGGAGGCACTCTGTTATCAGAGTTTCTTTCCGCTATAAAATCACGACCTAAAGTTTGTAATCACTCTGGCGAAGTAATTAATTGAAATCGGAACTGCTGCAAGATTTTTATTATTCTGTTCATTCAAGCCACAGATGTAAAAGCATTTCAGACTGACAGAGATAATTACTATAATACATCTTAGAAAGGTTTCCATATCTGAGCGCAAATTCAATAATGATGAGCTGCAATAGCAATTATTTATCAATAAAAATAGTCACAGAATTCAGAGGGGCGGGTAAATCGTGCAGGTGTCTGTAGTCTTGGTTTTTATGCCTCAACCCTGAATGAATAATCATCATTTTCAAAAGAAAACACAGATAGCAGGCAAATACAAAAGCTTATGACCTGTAATCAGCGGAAACAGCAGGAATTTAATGATGTTTTGCTCTGCTGATCACATTTAAGCTTCTGAAACAATGATGTTGTGCACCTGTGAGGTGTGTTTGGGTGATGCCGCTAGCTTCGGAGAGGGGGGCACTTTTAAAGCGGCTTGCCCACCTGTGTCACTCATTTGCATTCAATGATTCAACAGGAACACTTGCCTAACCTGCTCAAATCCCTCTTTTTATTCAATAGTTCATTCATCATATCGTTCAGTGCGTATATTATACAGCACATACATGTTCATTCATGCGGATGGAAGGAAAATGCAAAAGGAAGTTTGCTAGGTTAAATGATAAAACAACAGATATAGAGACCGGGGCTAGTTGTCCCAAAGGTTTTGCTTCAGCTATATACAAGAATATACAAGATGCTTTCAAATGTTAATCAAAACAAATTTCCACTATCATCATATTTTTGTAAAAAAGCACACTAGACTGTACTGAGTTCTCAGGACAGGGGTGTTTTTTTTTTCTTTTTCTTAAAACCAAGGTCGGGGCAAGTTGTCACATGTGTTTTAAAATGTATGCATTTTAAAAATTTGAATTTTTGTTGGTAATGGTTTTGATATTTTTATGTTTAATAATTGTTTAACTGTTTGAATGTGGCTAAAAGTCTATAACAGGTTGTTTAATTGAGACATCTTACCCCATATAGCGTGACAGCATGCTCAGTATAGCCTTTTTGTAGTCAAGATGTTGGTTGTATTTAAAGTTACTGTCATATTAGCTTTTCCGACTATTATATGTCCAATTACAGATCAAACATTCAACAATATAATAAATATAATAATTCAACGGAGACAAAAAAAATGCAAGAATTTAAACATACAATTCTATAAAAGAGTCTTTAAATGCATCTGTGCTAAAAAAATAAAAATAAAAATAAAAAATAAAAAAAGGGTAAACGTTTTCGTGAGTCTCTCTTACAAAGAAAGTCATTATTGTAGTCAAGACATCGCATGCATAAAATGACATAACATCAATAATCACTTTGTGACAACTAGCCCCGGTGTCTCTAATACTATTCCCAGTGAGAAAAAAAAAAAGAAAAAAAAGAAAAATTAGTTACATTTTCTGATCGTCTAATTTTGGAGAACTGGCTTCATATATACCCTAAAAACCGCCAAAACACCATCTGATTGAGTCACTGAGCAAAATATAAGGATAACATTTTGTGAAAAACAAACATTATGCCGCTTTTGAGCGCGAACAAAGAGATTTGATCTAATGCAACGACATTCATACA
This sequence comes from Acrossocheilus fasciatus, assembly GCA_036784905.1. Taxonomy (NCBI): domain Eukaryota; kingdom Metazoa; phylum Chordata; class Actinopteri; order Cypriniformes; family Cyprinidae; genus Acrossocheilus; species Acrossocheilus fasciatus. Next base: position 32,694,829 of record CM071953.1, read on the forward strand.
TTTTAATTACGATTTTAATGTCCAAATAACTTCATGCACGTTATATTGTCAACATGAGCCGTCTTAGGTGAACAAAAATATGACATTCCGGACAACATAGTAGATATTCACGTTAAACGAAAATTTGCACTGTATACTTTATTTATTTATAACTTCTCATAATAAAATGCTACTTACATTGCAAAGCCATCCATCAGCATCACCATGCCATCCAGCGTCTGCGCGGGAGCGCGCATGGGAAACACGGGTCTTTGCCTCCATCTACTGGAGAAATGACACAAGTGATGAGAAACCAAAAGCATTATGGGTACAGTGGGTTAGTTTCATAAGGCCGCCGGAAGCGGCACTGAGGACTGTGCGTCTGTCATTTACGAGTTTTACAGTGACCAGATCGGCATTGTGCAATTACAAAAGAAATGCGCGTCCGTGATGCAACGATTCACCTGTTTGGCTGCACGTCGGGAACTCGTATTCTTGACCTGTTCATGGAAGAGGAATATTGTGTCGATTAAACACCATACCCACTGCCAACCATGGTGGCATCAGCGCGTGCGCCCTCATGCCAGCTGCGCGACCTCACCAAAGCGCGCATGGCATCACCTGCGCAGACCGTCTGCGCCGTCTGCTGGCCAGCAGTCAAGACTTTACAGTCAAGATGCAGACAGGGACACCAAGGACACTGAGCATCCTGGCATCACAGTGGTGGGCTCCCCGGATCCCATCGCGTGGATCAGGAATAAGATTACCTTTTTTTTAATTGAATTGTATTTTGGCTTGAAGTTCAGTGTGGAGTTTGACAGTGGTGTGAAACAGGTTGGTATGATGATATGGCAAAAAAAAAAAAAAATCCCATAAATCATAAGCCTTTTTAGGATTATTTTAGTTACCTAAAGAAGAAAAGAAAAGAAAAACATGAAAATGACCTCTGATAAAAGGTTAAAAAAAAAACATCTTATGAAATAAATATTGACTGAAATAAAATAAAAATATTTTAAAAACTTAAACTTTTTATTTCAGCTAGTTGTTCATTAAAATTATTTTTTTAAAAACAAACAAAAAAACAACTATAGACATTAAAAACAATCCATAAAAATGACAAACACGACAAAATTACTAAAATGAACTAAAACTGAAATGAAAACAAAGAGCACACAAAATACTTTTTTCAGCTATTTGCTAAAACATAATTTTTCATGTTGTTTACTTAGCTATAAAATAAAATAACTGAAATAAAAAATTAATAAAAAACTACAGACATCTTAAATTATAAACATGATACAAAAAAACACAATGTTACTAAAACTTTAAAAACGCAAAAACACAACAAAATTACTAAAACATAAAATGAAAACAAAAGTATATATATATATATATATGTCTCAAAATAACACTGATCTTCTAATAATGACGTCTAGAGAGTACTGTGGCCAATAAATAATGCCATTTAATTACAGCAAATGAGATTTCAGACCAAAAAGCTTTTCTGAAATGAAATGAGTGCATATTTTACATGCTGATTACTCAGTATAATAATGTTTAAAAAGAGAAATCAATATGATAATCTCTAAACGGCCAAATGCAGCCTGGCAGATATATCTGTTTATCACTAGTAAAGCACTAAATTGTGATTATGACTGACATCTCTCTCCACAGGCAGCAGTCCATGTGTCTACTATGCTCTCCAAAGGCAAGTTTAATGAATTAAGGAGTGTGATGTCGAAAGAGGTTAGTTCATTAAATTGCTGGTTTAGCAATCATTTGTCATATAAGTCATATAAGGCCTATACATTTTTTATTTTTTGTTCTGTTTACAGGCTGTTGAAAGTGTCAGAAAGCAATGTAAAAATCTGTCAGAAGCCCAACAAAGACATCTTGCCATTTCCCTCGATGACATTATATTTCTGCTGCCTGAGGATGTGTCCGTATTCTTTGACCAGAGCGGTGAGTCTGTTCATTCCTCTTATGCAGAACCTTTTCTCAGACACTATAAAGATTAACCATAACTTTAGCAACACAAGAAATGAACAGGATAAAACAAAAGAATATAAATATGAAGCTTATATGAAGAAATGTTGAGAATTTCAAGTTCACATTTTTATTTTTTGTTACTATTATTATTTTGATACTTTTTGATGTAATGTTGATTTCTGTAATTATGTCAGACAGGATGGAACGTCTAAATATAAAATCAATTGATAACACTCACTGCCATTTGTGCTGCTGTTTTCCCTCCAAAGTGATGTCACTTCCTGGAGGACGATATTACAAAAAGTTGTATTGGGTACACTGGGGTGGAAAAAAAATCTAGAAATTGATTACGAATTAGAATTGTTTTTCATTGTTTGAAATATATGGTTTGAGAAAAAACAAAATGTCTGAAAGATTCTTCACAAATTAGTAGTAAAATAATTTTAAATTCACCTCATTCTCATTTATGATGTTGCAACATTAGATCAACGCATCTGATCCTGACGGGTGAGCAGTGAATTGAACGTCTTTTGTTCTCCTAGGCAGAAAGTTTCTTTACATCACGATGAGGCTTTGGTATCTGTCCAGCGCAGACGTACCTGAGGACCCAGAGAGCACCCGCATCTTCAAGATGGACTTAACTGAGGACGATGATCCTCAAAAGAAGATCATCACAGCTGTGTACGAGTAAGTGTGATGTGACAGAATACATCTAAAGCTAGATATGAAGAACTATATGCAGTGCTGCTTGAAAGTTTGTGAACCCTTTAGAATTCTGCATAAATATGACCCCAAACATCATCAGATTTTCACACAAGTCCTGAAAGTAGACAAAGAGAACCCAATCAAACAAAACAGACAAAAATATTTTCTTTGTCATTTATTTATTCAGGAAAATGATCCAATATTGCATATCTGTGAGTGGCAAAAATATGCGAATCTCTTGGATTAGAGGTAAATTTAAAGGTGAAATTAGAGTCCATCTGTGCAGAGGTGTTTTCAAATGTCAGTACGTGACCTTTTTTATTCAAAGAACAGGGATCTATCAAAGTCTGATCATGTTTGTGGAAGTGAATCATGTCACGAACAAAGGAGATCACTGAGGACCTCGGAAAAAGAGTTGATGTTGCTCATCAGGATAGAAAAGGTTACACAACCATCTCTAAAGAGTTTGGACTCCACAAATCCACAGTCAGACAGATTGTGGACAAATGGAGGAAATTCAAGACCACTGTTACCTTCCCGAGAAGTGGTCGACCAACAATGATCTCTCCAAAGCAGAATGTGTAATAGTCTGCGAGGTTGCAAAAGTTCCCAGTGTAACTTCTAAGCAACTAAAGGCCTCTCTCACATTGGCTAATGTTAATGTTCACGAGCCCACCATCAAGAGAACACTGAGCAACCGTGGTGTGCATGGCAGAGCTACAAGGAGAAAGCCACAGTTCTCCAAAAAGAAAATTGCTTGCTAAAGATCATGTGGACAAGCCAGAGGACTATTAGAGAAAGGTTTAACAGATGAAACCAAAATAGAACTTATTGGTGTAAATGAGAAGCTATTATGTTTGGAGAAAAGAACACACTGCATTCCAGCTCAAGAATCTTATCCATCTGTGAAACATGGTGGTGGTAGTATCATGGTTTGGGCCTGTTTTGCTGCATCTTGGCCAGGACAGCCTGCCATCATTGATGGAACAATTAATTCTGAATGATACCAGCAGTTTCTAAAAAAAAAACCATCAGGACATCTGTTTAAGAACAGAGTCTCAAGAGAACGTGGGTCATGCAGCAAGACAACAACCCCAAGCAGACAAGTCATTCTACCAAAGAATGGTTAAAGAAGAACAAAGTTAATGTTTTGGAACGGCTGAGTCAAAGTCCAGACCTTAATCCAATTAAAATGTTGTGAAAGGACTCGAAGCAAGCAGTTCATAGGAGGAAACCCACCAACATCACAGAGTTGAAGTGCTTCTGCGTCCCCCCCCCCCCCCAAAAAAAAATCCCAACAAAAAGGGTTCACAAACTTTCAAGCAGCACTGTATATTTATATGTGCATGTATATAATAATATATATCATTATATATATTAAAAGGACTTAAGTGAAGATGATGGTCCTCAAAAGATCATCACAGCCGTGCACGAATAAGTGATGTTACAGAATCTAAACATCTATAAATAAAAATAATTTTATTTAAATTGCATGAAAATTACTTTTTAATTTATGATGTTTATTTTTTTATATTAAACATTTATATTTAATTCTCTCTCTCATACTGTATATCTTCATTCTTTCCTTCTAAACTTTCTAATTTGGGGGTGAAATGTGAACTGGACATGTTTTTTGACATTTATCTTATGAACATTTCAGTGTTGTGATCTTCTCCTTGTGTTTCTTTGGGTTTATGCACTGCTTATGTGACTTAATTGCTATATCTGCCTTAGTTTTTCAGTCCAAACATGCATATAGCGGCTGTATGTTTGGCACTCGAGTAATTTTCATATACGACTCTGAAAGAGTCACACTCAAAACATAATTAGAAGTCAAACGCTCTTCATTTCATTGCACTTGTAAACTGTCTCCGCAAAAGCACCTCGCGTGACAAATTCTCCTCCCCATAGACACAGATTTTGGTGAGCGTTGACGTAAACTGCACACAGCCATAAGTCTGACTGATGAATGCCAGCACAGCTTCAAATGATCTTAAATGTACTTAATGGATTTCTCCCTTATGACAGACATTTGTTTTCCGCAGTGCTTTGATGGATATATAGATGCTAATAGGTTCGCTCTCAGCTGTTTGCATACTCCTCTCTTTCTCTCGTGTTTCAAAACATCTTTCCATCTGTCACATTAGCACGTTTTACTCGGCTGTCGCTCAGCTAGAGTGCCGTCTCCAAGTTAACTTTGTGAAAGTGTCATACTTCAGATCACCCTTGTGTGGGTCTGATGTGACACGTTTTTTCACACCTCAGTCTTTTTTCTGTTGTGCGATTTGAGTTCTGGCACCCTTTGAGTTTTTCCATCGTTTTATTATATATGAAATTCCCCAGATTTCCCATTGCATTGCAATAGGGATGCACGAAGGTTGAAATTATGCATAATTGTCCAAATAAATCAATACTTACCTTTTTCCCCCCACACATTTTCATCAGGTGCAATGCAACAGCTTTTCCATAATAAGTAATTTGTCAGATTGACAAAATATCCGGTTGCTGGTGTTTGTACTGATACACCTAATTTCTAGCGATTATCGCCGATTTGATTGCTCATATACTATTTAAACTAAACTGAGCTAGACAATGACATCTCTGAATTCAATAATGAAATGCCTTTAACTGAAAATTAAATGTTTAATCTTATTATATATTACTGACACTCTGTCCTCCAATTTGATACTGTTAAGTGCTTTGACACAATCTGTATTGGTAAAAGCGCTATATAAATAAAGGTGACTTAAAGGTGATTAATCACGGCAAAAAAGCATATTACTATATAGAATATATATTTTTCTAGTTATGCTCCGTTTTAACATTTCATCAACTAGATACTTACTTTGTCCAAAAACCCACACTTGCAGTCTTTGCACTCGACTACTTATACGACTTATTTCCTGTATTTGGTTCAAGTGAGCATAGTGTGTAGAAATTTTCATTACCTGATGTAACACACTTCGGTGCTTCTAATTAAGTGATAAAAAGCAGTTGCAAATGTTGTACAAAATAAATATCACCACTACTCATCTTTGCACCAATAAAATGTGCAACACTGTTTTTCTACCAAATTATACAATATCTAATTAGCCTATTATATTAATATTTAACTTACATTGAAAGGTTTCCGTGACCTCTTGCGAGATCTCGGCAAAAAGTCTCACGATTTATTTTCAGAACATGATGCATGATGCGTGATTGTTCACGTAGCATAAACTTTGCATGCAAGCCAAAGTGCATCATTTTTGAGTTGATTCTTTTAAGTGAATCAGTTGAACTGGTTCATAAATGGGTCTGAATGATTCTTTACCAAATCTGAGTCTGAATTGTGAATGTAAACTCAGAATTCTAAAGGCAAAAAAGTCAAAGATATAAACGTTTGCAATTCTGAGTATTTCTCACACAATTTTGCCATATATATATATAGACTAAGTTTATATATCAGAATTGTTTTTTGGATTTCTGGATTTACATCTCTCAGTTCTGTTCCACCATGGAATAAAAAATAATTCCAAATATGTATCTCAGAATTATAACTTTTTCCTCGCGGTTGTGAGTTTGTGTTACACTTACGACCTTTCTTCTCAATTTGGAGATAATAAATCACAGCTACCTTTTTTATTTTTGTATCCCATGGCAGAAACAGGCTTTCATACTATCCAGCATTTCAGAAAGAAAGAAAAAACAAAGGTATTTTCTGGTCCCCAAGGAAATAATAACAGCTTATGTGTTTGTTGAAGGTTTTATCGTGAGTTGACTGCTGGAGCGGATCCAGAGTGGACGGTGACCCGGATATGGCATTGGAAGCAACTAGAGTAAAACACACAGGACCCCTCACAATACACTTTATCAGACTGAAGCAAACACCTTGTTTTCACTTTGTTTCATCCATCCTGGGTGATTTGATCACAAACGGTCAGGTGAGAAGCATCAATGTTTACAGCTGTAAACAACTCATCTCATCTCAAATGACTCTCCTATGACTGGATTTCAAAGGGAGGTTCTCTGAGTGTCTCTTAAAGTTTAAAACCCATGTTGTAATTCAGTGGTTGATTGACAGGTGATTTGGTGCTTCACTGTTGCTACAAAATCAGTTCACACATTCTGACTACAAATGTTATTTAAGGGATTGGATCACAGCATGTTTTGGATCCAAATCCTGTACTTTATGTACTGTAGCACTGACCACTTGTGATTAGATCACCTGAAACAGATCTTAATTCCAGAATAAACTAGGTCAAAGAATCACTCCCATGTTTCTCCAGCAAAGTCACCTTTACATCCACAGTAACAGATTGTGTCGGAGCTCAGATGGGTCCAGAAAGCACTTGATATTTCAATTTAAAAAAAAAAAAAAACACATACATTATAACAGGTAATTCTGCCTTTTTTTCACGTTATGGTATTTTTGTGCTGTTGTTTTGAAAACAAATAAATAAAAATTATTAGTCAAAGTTTAGTTCAATTGAACCATTAAGATTTTCTGCATTTTCTTCAGCAAGTTTCACAACCAAAATTTAATTCTCATCACTGTAATGCAATGAGAAAGATCTGTCAGGATGCAATGAGTTTTTTTTATTAAGAATCAGAGTAAAATAAACTCATACCATGGGAATGAGATGAGATGGTTTTAAATGTGCTTTATTGTCATAAAAATCTAACAACAGCTCAAAATATCTTGAAAACAGGCTTCATTTACTTGGCTTTTACAAAACGTCTACATTGATATTGGTGACTTAAGTCCATTTTAGATGTTACAGATGTCCTTGGGTCATGTGATTAATTAGGACCAAAGTTTGTTACAGAGCTGCATTTTCCGAATTTCAAAAACATCATTTCTGTGTCAAATCATGGTCAAGTGCACTTCCATTAAGCAGAGACTGGAATTAAACAGTACTGAAAGAGTCCCTTTTTTTCCAGATCAAGCAAATGAGATTCTGAGATTTGCAACAAGATAAACAACCGCAATTAATTATGATATTTGATATGTTTGGATCATAGAGAACCACAGATGGTTGCTGAGACCAATTATCACCTAATTTAGATATTAAAATAAATCCTTTGTTAAACTGACAGGAAGACGTTCTCACCCATGCGTGGATGTCATCCTATTTCTGTGGAAAACTCTTTTATGGCATGTCATTGTTTATGCATTCATGGCTTTACAGGGAGTCATCGAATTATCGTTGACTGAAATTCATTAAATCATTTAGAAATATGGCTGTGGGATTATTATAATTTTTTCAGGCAGTAATGGATTGTTCTGTTCAACTTGCGTGGGTGTTTTGTCACATGTGTGCAAACAAGTCATAATATGATTAACAGTGGATATCATACCTCCTGTTTCAATTGAAATAAATATGTTAATACCATATTAGGCAATTAATCACGCTGGCTTCAACTACAAGTGAACTGAACAAAAGAAAATAAAAGCATTAATGTGCTTTACAAAGCTATTTTGCACTCCTCTAGGCTTTTATCATGGATTAGGGACTCTGTTGTTATTATTAATCTGTTTATTGTACTAAACATTAACTCATATTTCTGATGGGTTATATTTTTGTTGCCAAATTAGGCAGCTGAATTCATCTCTGTACTCTTGTGCGTTTAAAGTCAACATGAAATGCAGCTCAAAACTCATTTAACTTCTGTAATCTGACATATTTTCAAGTGACAGGATAGGCAAATGTTGGGCAGGACTTCATTTGAACTATAGAAAATGGATTGGATTGTGAAAAGGAGCAGGATGTGTATTAATAAAGTAAAGAGGTTCATGTTCAATGTGTCAAACAAAAGAGATTGTGATTTACTAGTCCAAGAGATATAATAATTTACCTGATAACCTGCAAAAGGAATAGGTGTATACTAATATCCAGGCAGCAAATAACTATTATCATTCATAACAGATTACAACACTTGCCCAAACTATATTGGGTAAAGCACACAAACGTTTGTTTTTGTGAAAAGTGGGGACATCCCATAGGCGTAATGGTTTTTATACTGTACAAACTGTATGTGCTATTGCCCTACACCTAAACCTAACCCTTACAGGAACCTTTGTGCCATTTCAGATTTTCAATACACTCCATTCTGTGTGATTTATAAGCGTTTTGAAAAGTAATGATTTTTATAGTGTACTTACTGTATGTGCTATTGCCCTACACCTAAACCTACCACTTTCAGGAGACTGTGCATTTCAACTTTCCCCCCAAAAAACCTCACTCTGTATGATTTATAAGCGTTTTGAAAAGTGGGGACATGGGTCAATGTCCTAAGATGTCACCTTCACCTTGTAATACCTATGTCATACCTTTGTCATTATACAAATCTATGTCCTGACTTTTCACAAAAACGTGCGCGCACACACACACACACACACACACACACACACACACACACACACACACACACAGACTCCCACTTATCATCAGTGTGTGCTAAAGTCCTGTGGGAGAAAACGGTAACTGACAACAATCTCCATCTCTCTCAAACTCTAAATGCAGCATATGTCCTCGAAGTAAACTCAATAATGTTATCCTGGGAGGCAAAAATTCATTACTGAGCTGAGCTATTATTACGCTACGTTGAGGGTACTTCTTATTGCAGTCAGGCCCGTTGCAGCACTTTGCTTCATTTGACAAGAGACTAAATTAAACAAATAACATGGCCGAAATTACCGCTGACCCAATAATGGATCTGAACTAATAAAACACTGCAGTTGCAGAAGTCATGAGGGTCTGAGCCCACTTCATGGTGTAGTAATGATTACAAGTTTAGTGTGTCCACACCGATTATTGTACAAATGAAACAAACCGTTCCAGAGGCAGATTCTGCATTTATCATATTACTGAAATAATCCCACCTAGAGCATTACCTCACCTTGCCATTTTTTGATGTTACTTTCTCCTAAATTATCTGAATGAAGGCAAACTTTGAATTATGGAGTCGCCAGGGTTTTTATATTTAACTAAAACAAACTAAAACCATAGAGTTGTTACTTGAAATAAACTTGAACTAATTAAATAATTATTAATAAAATTATTCATTAAGTTAATAAAGATATAGACAAATCAAATTGTCAGAAATGCACTAAAATGTAAATGAAAAGAGAAAATATCAAAATAAAAAGTAATTCCAAAGGAATGAAAATAATACTAAAATAACACTGGGTGTCACCAATCATTGCTTGCAAGTTGAAACAAATTTCTTAAGGAATACACTTTTTAATGCAAGTCTTTATTTAATGGTAGATTATAAAGAAAATTAAATGAAAATACTCAAATTTTGTGTTTAATTTGCCCGTAGTTCACCAAGAACATTTCGAAAGCTTTCCACACATACGTCACCAGCAGGATGTCTCATGGACGCCAACTTCCAGGCCTCTTCAAATGTTTCCTCAGCAACGTTGAGACCCACTTTTTGGAATATCTGTGCAATCTACGAGTGACATATGCAATATATCTTTAGTCCATCTGTAATAATTGTTTGGACAGCCTAATATCTCTTTAAATCATAATGCCACATGACCGTCATCCGAAACTCACCTCATCTTTAGTGCGAGGACTAAAAAACTCTTTTTCATGGACTCCGTAGAGAGAATGCAGAGGGGGGTGCAGCACATCACGTACTGTTGCTTCGTCTCCGTAGTTTGTCCTGTCACTGATGCGTTTGATACGAGGAGCGGGCAGATCAGCCCGTACAGCTGGTACTCCGTAAGTGCGATCATCTATTAATGAGAAGCAATCAGAAGAAACTTATAAAATAGTAGCCTACTTTAGGTTTCATTTTCTAGTTGTGTAATTTTAACCCTGCAAAGCCTGACATATGAAATAATAGAATTTTTTTTTTTTTTTAGTGGAACGGTATATTGAACCATTAGATAAAACATATGTAGTTTGCATGTGTGTTTTTTGCTGAGTATAATATTTAATATTTTATCATATAGTGATTTAGTGTAAATATGGAGGGGAAACGGCTCAATTTTATTCAAAGGCTCAGAGAAAAATATGCAGATGCTGTTAATTCTATGACCAAGATGAAATTCTGATGCTTAATCAATGAGATCTTTATAACAGTAAAGCAGACTATACATGAAATTATAAATATTGGTTGTAACTGTATATCTCATAATAATACACCATAGTAAGCTGATATATAAATGCTTAGTTTTATGATCAAAGCTGATGAATAAGAGATGAAAAAATAAACATTCCTCAAAAGCTTGATGATCATATTTTTAAAAATTAAAAAAAAAAAAAAATCTGGATAATCAAGTAAAATCAAATGAAGTCCAGCTAAGTTTCTTCAGTCCATTAAGTGTTCATCTTGAAATGTAAAAGTTATTCTTACATTTACCTTCAAAAAATCAGATCAGATTTCACAGCAAAAAGACATTTGAACAACAAGCAGAAAGCAGATGTTTGTACAGTTGTACTAAAGTATAAACTATATCAAACAGACAACAGAAGTCATGTTGCAGACAACAGGTTTATCAGCAAAGTAGAGCATATTTATAATTTAGAGGCCGTTAAATTTCAAATATGATACAGTAGACTTTAAAAGGTTAAGCAACACTTTGAAAAAAGAAAAAAAAAAGCCTGGAGGCTGTTTTAAAGCTTTGTGTAAAGCTTGAATACTTGGGCAGTTTAAGGAGATTCAAAGGTTTTGTGTGAGACTCACCGGCGGGGGAAAGTCCACCCACGACAGCATTGATGAGAGAAGATGAGGTGAAGAAGTTGTTCTGCACAGTTCTAGGCCTAGACAGGGTTTTTGGAGTCTTCCTGGTGCTTCCCACCTCAACCGGTTCCAGATCTTCAGGTCTAATCAAAGGCTTCACAGCGCTGGATTCCTGGAGGTCTGTGCGCTGCATGTTAGCTGGCGCTGTCCAAGCCTTCCGCTCTACAAGACAAAAGAGATCAATTTCTAGCCCTGAACCAAACCAATTAAGCTCAGAGACAAATCAAAACATCGATTTGAAGCAGAACAGTATTTGAAAAAAAAAAAAAAAAACATAAAATGCCAAAAGACTTTGTACTGGAATTTTTATGAGGTTTTGGTAGATCTGTCATGACTTCAGAGACTTTGTGAGCAAGTACACTTAAATTCACCTCCTGTGAGAATTTTCTGCTCCACCCTGTTGATTGGCAGTTTGTCTTTCCAATTAAGGAAATTGGAAAATTCCATGAAGCCGATCAGTCCGTCTTTATCAACATCACAGTAATCCATGAGATCATCAAGCACTGGGTCACTAATGATCATGTTAAACTGGTGGCAGACTTCCTTCAGATCCTGCTTATCGATTTTCCCTTGACCCTTCTGCAACACAAGACAATTACAACAGGTAATCAGCAAAACTGACTTGCAAAATGAAGAATCAATTCTAGTTTTTTTTTGCTTTGATGACTTTTCAGCATAATTTTCTTTACAAATGAATGGTTAACTATGGTGAAACCCTGATAACTTGCAATATAAATTAATGGTAACACTTCTCACTACTCTCAACCAATTCTCACTATTAACTACCATGCATATTACTAGCATACTGGCTGTTTATTAGTACTTATAAAGTACTTAATCCTACCCCATACCTAAACTTAACAACTACCTTTCTAACTATTAATAATTAGTTAAAAATGAGAATTGGACCTTAAAATAAAGTGTGACCAAATTAATGAGATCTTTATAACAGACTTTGCATGAAATTATAAAAATATTAGTTGTCACTCTATATCTCTCAATAATACTGTATTGATATTTAAAAGCTTAGTTTTCTGATCAACGCTCTGTAGTTTCAAAAACTACCATGCAATGCAATGCAATACAATAATGATTAAGAAACAAATTAATGTTCCTCAAAAGCCTAATGATCAAATTTGATGCTCACGTTTTAACATCAAAAAATTATGTATAATGAAGTTAACCTACTGCAAGTTGCTTCAGTCCAATAAATGTTACTAACAATATAAAAGTTATTCTTGTTTACTTTATAAAATAAGATTTCACAGCAAAATTACACGTGAAGCAAAAGCTGAAGGTGGACATTTGTCAAATTATACTAAAAGGCCTTGCTAAAAAAGCACAAAGACAGACCATCAAAGATAAGTGGTAATTGGTAAAACTGGCAATGAGCAGTTTAAGCAATGAGAGCCGCTGACCTTGTCGTAGTATCTGAATGCTTCGAGTAATGAGCTGAAGTTCTGGTAGTTGGAGTTCTTGAGGTACTGGCGAACAGCGCTGACCATGGCTCGCTGTCTGTCTTTACCTTTCAGGTACTCGCCAGGAGGAGTTTGATGGAGCAGGTCACCCACACCTGAGGAGAAACAGGAAGAACTACAAGTGGTTGAATCTCTCAAAACCAGTCAAGAACATACCACACAAATATGCTTAACTGTCATGAACATAGGCTTCATTTAAAATACAAGGAATGTTTTTGAGTTTTGATGATAGGAAAGTTAAAATTTGGTCCAAGTTAAAATTTCCCAACAATGTTTTTCACACCAACCAAAAATAAACCATAAACTCTCTACGATACTGGCTGCTAATTTATTTCTGACATATCAAACTCAGAATATGACAGACGATTTAAATTACCAAAGCTGTCAGGTTTCATCAAGACTCCAAATGTGTGATCACTGGGAACGTTTAATGTCTCTGCAATTCTATAAATTAATGCACAGACAGAAAAGATGATTTACACGGTGGCAGAAACTGTGAAAATATCATTAGTATTTAACAAAAATGCTCTTAAGCATGACTTACGGATCATGAACTTTGCTTGTTTGTGGCTGAGTCTTCTCTCTGAAGTCGTCGCAGCGTTTGGAAACTAATTTTGCGCTGTTGTGCCTGAAGACATGAAGATTAATTAATTGTTCATTTCTGATAATGTTGTCATTCACATTGCTATATTAGTCGTCATTAGGGGCTTATTTAGGAAATTTGAAACAAAATATGGATTGTCATTATAAACCGAAGACTCAAGATTGCAGACATTCATAATAGCTGTCAAAATAGTCAAAATGACAACACTGTTACCTTTCTGGAGGCATAATATTATTCCAAAATACATTCATTTAGCTACAAATGACAATGCAATTAATCTCTGATTTTCTCAAATCTTGTGCTGGGACTGAGAGTGGGGTGAATGACCCAATACTCCCCTACAGATGGTGTTGTGTGTGTATACTTATATATATATATATATATATATATATATGAGAGAGAGAGAGAGAGATTTTTTAGATAGTCTCTTCTGCTCACCAAGGCTGCATTATTTGATCAAAAAAAAAAAAATACTAAATTTAAAATAATTTTCTATTTGAATATGAAATGTTATTTATCCCTGTGATGCAAAGCTGAATTTTTACCATCATTACTCCAGTCTTCAGAGTCACGTGATCCTTCAGAAATCATTCCAATATGCCGATTTGCTGTGCAGTAATTAGCAATGCTCAATTATTAATAATGGTTCTTATTATCAGTGTTGAAAACGTTTGCTGGTTAAAATCTTTGTTAAACAAAAAAAAAAGAAAAAAAAAAAGGTAATTCTTTTCAGGATTTTTGACGATTAGAAAGTTCACTCTATCAGCATTTATTTGAAATATATTTTTTAAACATTATAAAATGTATTTACTGTCACTTTTGATAAATTTAATACATCTTTTCTGAATGAAAAAAAAAATTAAATAGCAGTATAACAGGGTTTTCACAAAATATTAAGCAGAAAAAAAAAATGTTTCTGGAACACAAAATCAACATATTAGAATGATTTCTGAATGATTGTGTGTGTGTGTGTGTGTGTGTGTGTGTGTGTGTGTGTGTGTGTGTGTGTGTGTGTGTGTGTGTGTGTGTGTGTGTGTGTGTGTGTGTGTATATACACATGTACAAACACACACACGATAAATTATACAATTTTAATTTTTTCAAAAATGTTTACATTTAACAATATAAATATTTAAATTTAATCTGAAAATATGAAATCACCATGCTAATAAATCGCTGTATGTTCAGATCTTCAGCTATAAGCAAAACGCACAGTAAGTTAAGGTGCATGTGTGTGTATATGTTTACATTAGTGAGTCACAGGGCCACCGCAGAGATCTGGAGATGGTTCTCCCATCATTGTAATGAGGCGTTGGGACACCAAACCTACCATCTCTCCTATAGTGATTGCAATTGTACTTTCTGTCCACACGCTCTCCTGCAACAACAAAGAGACAAATGCAGCCAAAGACTATCCATCTGTGTTTTCTGAAATGATGCCAAAATGAGCACAAGAGAAAAAGACAACAACAAAAATGGAAAGTTTAAGCAAAGACTAAGACCTCTAAATGGGCTGCATTCTGACTGACCTACAAAATAAGATCCGTGTGAGCGAACATAGAGCTGATGTCCCTCTTCCGCTTCCTTCTTCACCTGAGGTGTGGTTTTGGGTGGATTGATAACCTCACCGCCATTAGATACTGCATTCAAAAGAATTCACAGATTCGCCGTTTCTTTTGATTGAGTCTATACATGACTATGCTAGTGAAGTTTCACTATTACTCTTACACTGGAGCGTTGTAACACCAAAAGTGGTTTTCTCAGCATCAAGCCAGCTTGGTAAACCAGGGCCTTGAACTCCTGACCTCCCAAGAGGAGCTTTCTGATAGTTGGCGTAATTGATTTCATGAAGATGACGCAGTCTCTCTTGGAAGCGTGTTTTTGGTGCGGGATTGATCACTGAGCCAGCCTGAAAATGCATGCATGCATGCAGTGAACAAATGCCACTTTTTTTTTTTTTCCTATTATATTTGCAACAAAGTCTAAAGTTGTCAATGTGCTTCTAACTGAAAAAGAAAGAAAGAAAATGCTCATGAATAAATAGTTTTCAAAAGTATTTTGATTTTGAGATTAATATGACTGGCTTTGTGTGAAGTTAAAACAGTTTAAACATGAAGCAATAAGAACGAATATGGTCACTAAAACAATTTTGACATGATGAGTGTCTTACATTAATAGATGATTTAGTGTTCACACCATGGACTAGTGTGCTGGCAATATCAGGATCATTTGCTTTTCCATGGAAGACCCGAACTGTCTCAACAGGTGGCCGAGCAGAATTGACAAACTTTCTCACCACAGGTGGAGTTACAGTCTGTAAGTAAGTAAATAAATAAATATTTTATACAATGCAATACAAAGGTTTCACAAGTTTTATATACACATACACAAAATGGTTTGGTACAACAATTCACTGTTTTAAAAAAAAAAAACTGAAAATATAAAAAAAGCATATTATATATGACCCTGGACCACAAAACCAGTCTTAAGTCACTGGGGTATATTTGTAGCAATAGCCAAAAATACATTGTATGATAAAATGATTGATTTTTCTTTTATCCCAAAAGTCATTAGGATATTACAGTAAAGATCATGTTCCATGAAGATATTTTGTAAATTTCTTACCATAAATGTATCAAAACCTAACTTTTGATTAGTAATATGCATTGCTAAGAACTTCATTTGTACAACTTTAAAGGCGTTTTTCTCAATATTTTGATTTTTTTGCACCCTCAGATTCCAGATTTTCAAGTAGTTGTATCTCAGCCCAATATTGTCCGATCCTAACAAACCATACATCAATGGAAAGCTTATTTATTCAGTTTCATATGATGTATAAATCTCAATTTTGGAAAATTAACACTTAAGACCGGTTTTGTCGTCCAGGGTCACACACACACACACACACACATGTTTGTATTACTATACTTGTGAGGACTCTCATAGGCGTAATGGTTTTTATACTATACTTACTGTATGTGCTATTGTCCTACACCAACCCTACCCCTAAACCTACCCCTTACAGGACACTTTTTGCATTTTTACATTTTGAGATAAACTTCATTCAGTATTTTTAATAATTTATTTGCCTTGTGAGGACATGCCAAATGTCCTCACAAAGTCAAAAATGTCAGGTTTTACTATCCTTGTGAGGACATCTGGTCCTCACTCTGTGGGTCTTACAAGAACACACACACACACACACACACACATACATACACATATATATATATATATATATATATATATGCAGAATGACCCACCCCTGATGTAATTTCTTGCAGACAAGTCTTAGTTGTGTCTCCAACTGGAATGAGCTTTCCTGCCTTTCAATAGAAATTATTATACATTAAAATTCCGTAATATTGGTTGCATAATTATAGTCGAGAAATCCATGTACAAGATCAAAACTACTCTGAAAAAATAATTAGTCATACCGCGAGGATGTTTGGAAACGTGTCTCTGCGTCTCCAGGTGGATGAATTCCGCTCTATGAGACTCATGCCTACACACTCACACATTTAATGCGGATTTATTTACAACCAATTAACCATCCAAACAAAAAACAACAACAACTTTACAACAGCAGCACTAATTACAAAGTCTTACAAACATGTAGCAGTGTTTGTTTACCTTCCGTTACCTGACAACGCGCTGAGAGGAAATGCGGCGTCAAGTTGATAATGACGCCAGTCTCTCAGACAGTCGATTTCCAAATTAAGCGTGTTTATTTTATATTCTAAAATTATCCCATGTCTATTGTCTACATGCAACAAGACCCAAGTTGCCAATGTGCTTTTAACTGGAAAAAAGACTCGTTAAAAAATTCTAAGTCTTGTTTTCAAGAAAAAAGTGAATTAATAGTTGTTGTTTTAACACATTGTTGTTTTAAAGGGTTCATTAACTACTAAATATGAATAAAATACATGACTGTAATATGACTTTAGTGAATTTCAAAGGTTAAATTAAATATTATTATTATTGTTGTTGTTGTTGTTATTGGTATTGTTATTATTATTATAAATTTTATACAAAATTATAATCCTGTGTGTTATGAAAATAAAATATTTGTGCGTTGTTCTGATTGGCCGATTTGCCTCCGATGAGTCTGACGTCAGATCCAGTCATCCGATCCGTCATCATCAGTTTTGATGCAAAAGGGGAAGTTGAGAGGAACCGAAAGGAAGGTACGAGTCTCTGGGCTTTAAACATTTGTACGGTTATGTGAATTTGAATGTTTTTTTGCTTTGTTTTTGAAATAAGCTATACTGTTGTCCAGTTATTTCCGATTTCTTGCTTTTTTAACGGTTTATTTATGAGGTGTCACGCTCAGTGCTGTGCGTGCGAGCATAGCGCGCGGCCTGTTTTTCTGTTAGCATTAGCATCAGCATCATTAGCTTTTGGGAACCATTTGAACCGGAGCGGCTGAGAAACTGACAGACCCGTTAAAGTACCGCTGAAAACACCGCCGGAACGCGATTGTCATCGAGTTGACTGTGTGTTTACATGTGTGTATTAGAGAGAAAGACAAAAGAACATACACTATCATTAGCACAGTTAGCATCAAAGGCTAACAAGCAGCTCCAGCTTCGTATAGTGCCATTAAATGCATGTACTATTAAATAATTAAGTGATTTTATTTTATTATCACTCTGAAATTGAAGTTACTACTAAATTGTCCAGTGAACACTATATTAACCGATCAAAGCCTGCTGCGGTTTGTTTTGAAGAGCCAGATTATGCTAAACGTCAAATAAGTCATGTTTTATCAATAAGGTTTATTTAATTTGAGCATATCCTATCAATTCTGCTCTGAAATGTAAATAAATAGTATTTATAATCGCCTTTTAAGTTAAAAGTGTTTAGGAGCTATCACAAGCGCTGATTGATCATTAGTGTCAATAATAGACCTGTTTTGCACTGTCACTCTCTGTCTCATACTTTCTGTGTCACATAAGATATAACAGGGTTGTATGTATAGTCTAGAATGTAATGTAGGCATTGGGAGTTGGTGAAGCAGAGAGGCAAAGGGACTTGGGCTGTGTTTGAATAGCATTTCACCACACTAGTCTTACCGCTTCTGCAGTATACATGGTATGAGAACATCATGGAAGTTTTCTTCCGAATGACCTACTATATTTTAGTACTTTACAATACTACAAAAACACCTGAAGAGTATACACCAAAAAGTGAAAAACTTGTATGACCGTGTTACTTCAGTGTGTAGGCTCAAAAAAGTCAAATTAAGGAATTAGAAGAAAAAAGAAAACACTGGGATATCGATGATGTAAATGTTCTTGTTCTGAACACTTACTGCACATTTTTGCCTACTAATAAATATTCTTCACTTTTTTTCAGTGATTATTGTTAATGAGCTTTTTCTTATTGTTTCCTTAAGTTACATTACTACTAAAATCAGTTTGCAGTAAACAATATATACTATGGAAGCCCATTTCTACCACATAGAAAAAAAAAACATGTATTGCTAAAATCATAAATATTAGATAAGTTAAATTTATAACATTAATTTTGAAATGAGAAAGTGACATGAAAAGTTGAATTTGTTGTAAACGACTCGTTTTGTAATAAACAAATTTTGACTTCAGTCATCAGTTGACTCTCAACTATGACAATGTCATAATTTTTATATTTTGTGTCATTTTTTTTAATTTCAAAATTATTATATGGTCATAACTTTATAAATTTCATAATTATGACTGTCAATTTCATTTTTTGTTTCATAATTATGACGTTTTGTTAATTTCATGGTGTTATCATAAATATGTCTTTCTATCTCATAATTATGATTTATTATCTAATTATGATTTTTCTCATGTGGCAGAAATGGCCTTCCATAATATACAGTAATCAGTATGTAATAAGCTAGTATTCCATCCCCATCTTGGCTTTGGTTTTTGTTTGTGGTGTTTAAGGACACAAGACTAATGTCACTGGGTTTTTGGGTCAAAGCACAAAAGATATTTAAGGCTTAACACAGTGGCAGTTCCTAAACAATGTCTGTTGTCCATGGCTTAGTCATGTGACCACATTGGTATGGATGTAATTGATGGCATGACAAACTACACAATAGATGTTCTCACTATATCAGTGTTACGGTCTCATATATTACAATATATGAACTGACCATCTGGGTCTCAACTTGTAGGATTATGCTTATTACAGAATATAGAAAATGGCATATTGTTACTAATTATACAACCATATATTGTGCAACTCTTGTTAACCTCAGGTTGTATTTGCCTAACCAAGACACCCCTGATATATTACATTACGTAATAGTGTTAACTTACGAGCGATGCTAGATTATTAATGTTTGTTCCTGCAGATCTGGGAGTGACCGTTTGAGAAGCACCTCTTGACTTCAGTACAGGAGATTGGGGCTTAGGGTCATGGCAGGAAGAGGTGGAGCAACGAGACCTAACGGGCCGAATGCCGGCAACAAAATCTGTCAGTTCAAACTAGTGCTCCTGGGAGAATCCGCTGTGGGGAAGTCAAGTCTAGTCCTTCGCTTTGTAAAAGGACAGTTTCACGAGTTTCAGGAAAGCACAATAGGAGGTAAGACATACATTATATTGCCTGCACATAATAACCCTTATCTGATGTGATGCTAATGCACTTATGCATGGGCAGTTTGACTAAAATCGTATATAACAGTAATGGTATATCACTAGTATAATTTAACTAAGATAACTTTTTTATAACTTCTTTATTATCACTCTGATTTGTACAGTAAACAATATTAGCTAATCAAAGCCTGCTGTGGGGTTTTTTCATGCTTTTTCGTGCTTTGACAAATGTTTATTTAATTTGATATATGGATAGGCAGTATGGCCAAAATCGTGTATTATGGTAATGGTACTAATCTTACTAGTACTAGTTATGTTTGCTGTACGGATGGGCAAAATGACCAAAATCTTATATTACGGTAATGGTATGTCACTATATGACTTGTTATTTTTGCTGTCTTTTCACTTATGCATGGACAGTATTACTTAGATTTTATATTACAGTAATTGTATAACACAATATAACTAGGTATTTTTGCTGTAATTTCACTTGTGGATGGGCAGGATGACCAAAATTGTATATTATAGTAATAATATGATGATATAACTAGTTTTTTTGCCAGAAAAATAATAATAAGTTGTGTATATTAAAAACTCATGATGAGCCAATAGTTAACGATGATAACCAGATAAATAAATATAATAACTAATATTATAAAATAAATAATTAACTGTAAATTCTGATTTGAAGAGCCACATTTGTTATTGTAATAGTCATAAGTCAATAAACACAATGACAACAGTAAACAGACACAAAAAGTTTAGTTATCAACACCCTTTAACATCTCAATCGGCTAAAACATTTCCGCCACTAGTATATGCAGTCATACTGCCCAGCCCTAATTGCAAGCAATTACCAGATACTGATGGCAAGATCTGACCCGTCTCTGTCCTCTCTCCACTAGCTGCCTTCTTGACTCAGACAGTATGTTTGGATGACACAACAGTCAAGTTTGAGATCTGGGACACAGCTGGCCAGGAGCGTTACCACAGTCTGGCCCCAATGTATTACAGAGGAGCGCAGGCTGCCATAGTGGTGTATGACATTACAAATGAAGTGAGTCCTAACCCACTTTGTTTACTCTGCAGTTTAATTGACAAATCAGATTTTTTGAGTCAAGTTAAGTCACATTTATTTATAAGGCATTTTATACAATTCAGAGATTATATATATATATATATATATATATATATATATATATATAAATAATACAGTAATAAATGGGAAAATGACATGATGCAGGTGACTTTTTTTAGTGTCATCATTCAGCTAGTGTCATCATTCAGCTATTTTGCTATTGTCATCATTCAGTTTTAGTCAGTTCTGTGTTGGTTCAGATTCAGCAGAATAACTCTGTAAAGATCTTCAGAAGACAGTTTTGTTATTTAGCTTGAGACAGTTCAGTGCCGATTCATTTCAGTTCAGTTAAGTTGAGACAGAACTTCCTCCCAAGTCCAAAAAGAGCATTTATTGAAACTAAGCTGCAAAATGACTCTGTCTAAAATCCTTTCAGCAAACCTGCAACCTGAGTGTGAATGTGACAAAGTGGTGTTACTCATTTCACATGCGAAAGAGGTTTTTACATGAATACAAAAAAAAAAAAAAAAAAAAATCCCATTTAATTCTACAATTCAGCGAGAGGGTGAAAAAATGGATCTGTGAGAAAAATAACTAACTATGAAAAATGTGTGATATTTTCCTTTTAAGCACAAACGAGAAAGCTCTGAATCCAGAAAATGCATGCTCTTTTTTTTCCTTTCAGGAATCATTTGCACGTGCGAAAAACTGGGTGAAAGAGCTTCAGAGACAAGCCAGTCCAAATATTGTAATAGCTTTGGCTGGAAACAAGGCAGACCTTGCCAACAAGAGAGCGCTGGACTTTCAGGTTTGCAATGTTTGAACAGCCACAGAGGAGCAGACGCTTCCTGTTGGCTTTACAAATGAGATGTGGAACTGTTTATAAACAAACAAACATGCCATGCAGACTTCCAGTCGCTTAGAACGGTCTGTTTAGAGTCTGAAACCCTGACTTTTTTTTTTTGGTTCACAGGATGCACAGTCATATGCAGATGACAACAGTTTGCTCTTTATGGAAACATCGGCAAAGACTTCAATGAACGTGAATGAGATTTTTATGGCCATTGGTAAGTTTATCAACCAGTTTGATGCGCTACTTTTTTGGTAAATAATTCTACACTGCCATTCAGAAGTTTAGGATCGGAATGATTTTTAATGTTTATGAAAGAACGCTTTTTTATTTTTGCCCAGAAATACAGTAAAACTGTAAAATAACTTTTCTATTTGAATATATTTTAAAATGTAAATTTATTCCTGTGATGCAAAGCTGAATTTTCAGCATCATTACTCCAGTCTTCAGTGTCACATGATCCTTCAGAAACCATTCTAATACGCTTATCTGCTGCTCAAGAAACATTTCTAATTATTATCAAATTTAGAGGTACAAAAATGTAAACACCCTAAATTTTGTTCCTTGGAATATCTAGTTTCACTCAAGAAAATGCATCACAGTTTAGAGGTAAATTGGGTTGTTGATGCCATTTCATGTTCAAGGAATGGTTCGGCAAATTGAAACTTTCTCAGTTTGAGAAATTTTCTTCATCTAAGGAAGATCAGATGTGCTAAAACATTAGCCACATTAAAATCTACACTCAAAACTCATGTTTAGCTGTGCGTTTACTGAATGAGCACTGTGCTATGTCTGAACTGATTGCACTGTATTTTCTATTTTTAACTGTTTTAATTCATTTTAAATCAATTTTTGAATCATTTAAAAAAAAAAAATTCTTTGTTTTTATTGTTGTGATTTTTTTTATGATTATTTTAAGTCCTTTTATGTAAAGCACTTTGAATTACCATTGTGTATGAAATGTGCTATATAAATAAACTTGTCTTGCCTAAACAGATTTGGAGAAATGTAGCATTCCATAACTTGCTCACCAATGGAGCCTCTACAGTGAATGGGTGCCGTCAGAATGAGAGTCCAATAATCCATCACAATAATCCACAAGTAATCCACACATCTCCAGTCCGTCAGTTAACATCCTGTGAAGTGAAAAGATGCGTGTTAGTAAGAAACAAAACCATTAAGATGTTTTTAACTACAGACTGCTGCTTCTGGCTAAAGCATGAGTCCTCTATCCTTCCATAATATTGCTTTCTCCAGTGGAAAAAAAAAATAAGATAAAAAAAAATTGACTGTCTGAATCAGGTGAGAAATATGCACAGATCAAGCACTGTCTATAGGTAAAACCCTGTCTGAAACAGTTCTAAACCAAAAATATATTTGTGATGTGAGAAGACAACAGGGGATGGACTTTTTAAACTGGAGGAAGTGTTATTTTGGATTATGGACTCATGTTTTGGTGAGGATTTAAATTTAAAACATCTTGATAGATCATAGATTTGTTTCATACAAACGCACAGCTTTTCACTTCACACTTCACAGGATGTTAATTGATGGACTGGAGTGGTGTGGATTATTGTGATGTTTTTATCAGCAGTTTGGACTTTGATTCTGACGGCACCCATTCACTGCAGAGGATCCATTGGTGAGAAGTTGATGTGATGCTAACTTTCTGCTAAATTTGTTGCAATAAAGAAACAAACTCATGTGCATCTTGGATGGCTTGAGTAACCTTTCAGCAAATTTTCATTTTTGGGTGAACTATTCCTTTAACTTGCAAACATAATGAAACACCATTCCTTATATTTACAAAAACACTTCTTTTGTTTGTTTTGTTTGTGTGCACCTTAGCAAAGAAACTACCCAAGAATGAGCCCCAGCCTGCAGGTGCCAACACAGGACGCAACAGAGGTGTGGATCTAACAGAAACGGCACAGCCCACGAAAGGTCCCTGCTGTAGCAACTAAACAGCGACGGTCCTCACCTCCTAACCAACCGCATCACATCTGGACATGGGGCTCCTCCTTCCAAACCTCGCTCCTTGGATTAGCTAAAGACTCTGTATAGCTGTGTTTCTAATACTTTTTTTTACTTTTTATTTTTAAGAAAAAAAAATATGTAAATCAGCAGTCTACTGGATGCATGTATCACTACAAATGCTAAATACACATTTTAACTTAATTCAGCAGGAGAACAAACCCGGATGAAAGCGCGTGAGAGAGAGAGAAATATTAGTGTGTTTGTATGCGTTTAGTATGTGGAACTGATTACCTTATAACCAGGCCCAGGCGCAATCTGCAGACGTTTTCTGCGAAAATGGATTAAAACAATGTGTTAAACGAAGCTATCCTTAGTGGTAACTGTAAGCATAATCAAATCAAATTAGCAAACTAATAAACTTCATGAATGCATTACAGTTCTGTGGAAATCTGCATGCAGATTTCGTGTAGGCCTGTTTATGACTCAAAATTGAATCGTAGAAAGAGTTTAAAAACGGTTTAAGAAAAAAACAGATCCCCCATCCGCTCAATCAGCAGCTGGTCTAAGTTGTTTTTGGGTTGTAGTTTGGATGCAGTAGCTTCATATTCTAGTCAAGCATTCCTCAATGCACCTGCTGTGTCCTCAATACACCACATATTGCAGTATGGCCATGATGATATTGAAAATATTGGGCCTTCATGAGCGTGACTCAAATTCGTCCAGCTCTTTGGCAGAAGGAATCTTACAAATGGCTGGGTGAATCGATATCGTCTTTGGGGATAAAGAACAAATCAACGAAGGCAGTCAGTAAAACATGTTGAGCCTGCTGTATGAATGATTATTATTATTATTAATTGGGACTGTATTCTCATCTCTGTGTTATGCTTATACATTTATTGCCAGGCCCAGATGGACTTTCTGTGGACTTTCTTTTGTACACTTTCTGGGGCAAAATCTACTGAATTCTGAGGATTCAAATGCTAAAACATGTTCAGTGGACTACAAGTTTATTGGTAGCTGTGCATATTAAAAAAAAAAAAAAAACAATTAGCAAAAGTATTTAATTAAAAAAAAAATTTAAAAAAAGGATGTGGGGGGCGGGGAATACCACAAAATTAAAAAAATAAAAAGGTAATTTTATCTTTTTTCGAAACTGCAACAACAACAACAAAAAAAGTCAGAAATCTGAGATTCTCTCTCACAGATCTGACTTTTCTCACAATTGAGAAATATAAACTCAGAAATGGAAGTTTTTAATTGCAATTCTGAATTTCTCTCTCACATTGCTGAAAAATAATAATAGAAATTACATTTAGAATTCTGTTTTTTCTGTTGTGGCAATTCCAAGTTTATACAGTAGTCAACATTTGAAGTGGATCAAAAAGACAAGAACACATTTTGGTTTTAGGACAACTTTGATGAAAGGTTTTGATTCACTTCAAATGTTGACTAGTTGTATTTCGCAATTCATAGCCTATTGCAATTCTGTTTATATCTCACAATTCTGACTTTTTTCCCCCTCAGAATTTGTTTTTAGAAAGTAGTCCTAGTTGTGAAATATAATCTCCGAATTGCAAGGACCAAAAAAAAAAAATTGTGAGATAAAAAGTTGCTGTTACCTTTATTTTTTATCCCATGGTGGAAACAAGCTTCCATGTGTAGAAGTGTGACCATTTGAATCCTGCACAATTTCTATGTGGGCCTGGTAATTATCAATTAAAAAACAAAACAAAAAAAGAAAGAAATTACTTCTCGGATATGTCCAGGAATCTTTCCCTGCAATTTTTATTGTAATCTTACTGGAAGTCATGAGCAAACTGTTACCGCCTGATTACGTCAGTGATGCAGTGCAGTTTTGTGTTGTCACATGTACTCTGAAGACTAAAGGCGTGTGTTTGTGGGCAGATTTAAATGGTACCTGCTGTCAGACATAAAAGACTCGGTGAGGGCTTTTGCTTCAAAACATGACTTGGAGATCTTTCAATGTTTTTTGGGCAGAAAGAAACCCAGCATGTCTGCATCATTTAGGTGTGCCTGCCATGACAGACAGTAATTTGCACACTGTACAGCCTCTCATAAATCCTACTACCAGTTTGAAGTTTCTTTTAATGGAGAATCATGTTTAAATGGTGGTCTTTTTAATGTACGTAGTGTTATTAACAAATGAACTTGACATTTAGTTAGTGGTCTGCCTTGTACCTTCTCTTAAAATGCTCAATGTTTTTATTTCTAAGAACCTGTTGAATTGCACAATTGAGTTGGGTCTTTTTTTTTTTTTTTCTAATTATAAAATCGTAGCTGCCTGTCGTATCCAAAATGATTTTATCATGGACTACAGTGGACATTATAACACTCCTGAAGTACCACAGGTAGCTGCGGTCAGTAAACTAACTGGCAAACGTTCAGTAAACCAAACACATTCAGCGGCGTAATGCATTTACACTGAGGGACTTATCAATTTTTAATGTCCAGGTACTAGTATATTTCCAATAAAGGGGGTGAATTGTGTACATACATGCTGTGAACATTTAATTCAAGTGGTTTTGATTCCAATTCGATAACATTTGTCTGATACACGCATTTTGAATATAAATATTCTGGACACCAGCAATGAGTTACAGTTCTTGCAGTATCAAGGCTGGTCATCAAATTTGGTAGTTTTTCCAACATTTTTGGCTTATCCTGTTGAAGATTCCTCATCTTCCACTGCGACTCTGAAGTTGCAGTCGACTCACTTGTCCAATCCAGTGCGTGTCTTCCAAATTCAGCATTCCTCTTCCTCAATACTGAATCCCAAAGTCACAAAATAATCCAGAACAAAACTTTCAAAACTGGTTCCAACTACATCTTCATCCAGCATCTCATGTAAGCCACTTGAGACCAAGATGAGCAGTTTGGTGGAGACTCTGGCAGTAAGCAGCAGAAGACCTCAGGCTACGGTCACCAAAGTCCAATTTAACTTCATCAAGCAAGCACACATCTTCTGAAACAAATCCTGGATCCTGCATTTCATGCTAAACTCAGCTTTATGTCCATTTCTTGAACACTTAAAAATAAAAGGTGCTTCATGATGCCATAGAAGAACCTTTTTTGTCTAAATGGTTCCATAAAGAATCTTTCGGTTTCACAAAAGGTTCTTTGTGGCGAAAGAAGGTTTTTTCAGATTATAAAAAGGTAAGAAAGAGATGGTTCTTTAAAGAACCTTTGACTGAATGTTTCTTTGTGGAAGCAAAAACGGGTTCTTCTACGGCATCGATGTGAAGAACCTTTTAAGCACCTTTATTTTTAAGAGTAGAGGTCTCTTAATTCTATAGGAATGCTAGTTATATTAGGTGTACTGTGTGTCACTTTAGGTAAAAGAGTTATTAAATGACCACTTACTCAGCTATATGGGAGCAGGGATTTAAAGCTACACTCTTTATAGATTTCAAAAGGGAGTTCTATAGCAATGCAATGGAACAACCATTTTTGGTTCCAGTTTTGATTTGGTTAACAGCTCCTGAACTGTTTTCATTAGTGTGAAGAACATTTTAATAAAATAAATAACATTTTGTGGAATCCACAAAAAGTTATAGGTTCTTCAAGGAACCATCAATGCCAATAAAGAACCTTTATTTTTAAGAGCGTGTGAAGAATATTATAATAATCTGAAGAATCATTTTCCACTGTAAAGAACCTTTTGTGCAATAAACAGTAAACAATAAATAGGGTTTGCTTTTTGAAGAGACGTACATCAAGTTCCCTTAAAGCATTTTTAGTCAAAGGTCCCATAACATGCTGCTTTTTGGATGCTTTTATATAGGCCTAAGTGGTCCCTAATACTGTATCTGAAGTCTGTTTTCCGAATTTCAGCCACTATGAACCAGTCCCACAATGAGCTTTCCTTAGGAAGTGCCATTCCCGTGTCTGTAGCTTTAAATGCTAATGAGGAGGAGAAAGTGCTGTTTATACTGTTTTTTTTTATTATTATTTTTATTTTTTTTAAATAATATATACTTTTACCCATAATCTCCATTTGATGAAGGAACTAAAAAAATACTTCGGTGTTCATTTGTACATCCAAACACTGGGCAACTGCCATGCTTCACTCGTTTGCAAGCCATGATGTCTCTCGAGCAGAAAAAAAAAAAATGTTGCGCTCGCCTTGCACGGTAGTAGCTCATTTTCTCATGGGCGGGCAAAGCAGAGAAAGGGGAGGTAACCTTTCCCTGTATGACGACATAAAGTGAATATTCCAGATTGGGCATCTGAGCTTTC
Organism: Acrossocheilus fasciatus; assembly: GCA_036784905.1. NCBI lineage: Eukaryota > Metazoa > Chordata > Actinopteri > Cypriniformes > Cyprinidae > Acrossocheilus > Acrossocheilus fasciatus. Next base: position 32,723,072 of record CM071953.1, read on the forward strand.
ATTTTCTCAAAGGCGAAGCAGGATACCCAGGGCTAGGTTTACACCTATCGCCATTTCTAGCCACTGGGGGACCATAGGCAGGCTAGGGGAACTCATATTAATGTTAAAAAACCTCATAAAGTGAAGTTTTCATGCCATGGGACCTTTAAACTCTGCCCTGAAGTCCACTGAATTATGTGCCATGCGCCATCAGCCTTTCTTCACAGTTCATATGGTATTTTTCTATTATACCTTAAAAGTGTCTTGTCTATGTCTAGATTTTTGGCTAAACATTCCAAAGCCAAAATGCTAGCTTGCACCCAGAGAATTCTCTATAGAAAATCAGTGTTTGAATGGCAGGCTGTGTTTATATTGAGAAACGCTGGTATGAAGGAAGGTTTGGCCCCTAGAAAGCCACAAAGTCTCTTAAAAAAAAAAAAAAGCATTGTATCGCTGTTTTTCATATTTTCAGGATATAAATCACTACACCCATTTGGTAATTAAAAATGTATTATAAATAACTTTTATATAATAAAATCACTGATACATGCCATAAATCATCTGTAGGCTACTCTCTAATGAAAATGAGCTGTTCCAGCTTCCTCTTTAACATAACTTACTTGGATAGTAGTAGTGGTGTATATGCAGATTTATTGGTTTAGTGAACCCATAGTGACGCAGTTTTAAAGCATGCATTTAAAACGCAATTTTTGTAAGCATTTGTAAGCTTTTCCTTACCTGCATGTGCTCCTCCTATCCAGCAGATGGCAGCAGGACGCTTTCCCAGCTCTGCTCTATGTGCTAGTTGTTTGTCCTCAAAAAAAAAAAAAAAAAAAAAAAATTCACTCGTAAAAGTGATTTAAAAAGTTTTCTGTGTGAGTCTCTTTGGGCTTTTCCACATGAGCTTCACAGCAACTCCAGTCAGATTGAATCAGGATAATTTGGTGTGCAGGTGATGCAAATTACCCAGAGGCCATTGTGGTTTGTGTGAATCAAAATCAATATGCATGCAAATTGGGCATGACCCAATTCATCTGGGTCCATCCGACTAGTTCTTACAAGTAGCCAACCACTGATTCAGAAAGCACTCAGACAAAACAGGCTATAGAATAGAAAAGGTTCAAGTAGCACAAGAATTAATTTGGATTAATCTGTTCGTTGTTTACAGGATTTCACCCACCAACCTCTTGCATTTTCGCACAAAATGTGTGACTGTGTATTGTCATGACAACTATTTAATAAATATTTGACAAATCTAGCTTTGACTTCAGAGAATAAATAAACTTTAACTACAGATCAGCTCCATCTGTTGAAGAAAATCTCAGAAAAGAATTATAATTTTCACACAATCACACACTAAACCGAGGAGCCATTTTTTAGCTGTTGCTACAGTTGGACCTACTTAAAATGAGAAATATTATCTAAAAACCCCAAACATGTTTCTTCATAAAATACATATCGTTATTAGGCTATAAACATAAAACACAAAACTATAGCCACAATTATCTAAAATTGTTTAAGCATTCATGCTTACAACATTCTAGTGATCATCTCTAGTTAATTTCCTTGTGGAAATGCTGCTGTTTTCAAAACAGGTGTGAATTGTAGGACGTGTTTTGTCCAGTGTCTTGAGAATCAGCAATATTAGAGGCAGGTGCTTCTGAAGTTAATTTATTGCTTCTGTGAACGTTTAGACATTGAAACAACAAGGTGACATTGTGGACAACTGAGTTGTTTTCTGCCATGATATGCATCTCCTGTCGCGCTTGTCACCCGCAGCCCTGACATGACAGTCCTATTAAGATGATAACTCTGACCGCCGCATATATTACTGTCACTCCACTCACCGCTTCATCCCCTCTGAATGAAAAGAACCAGAGGATTGTTTCAAACAGGCCTCGTCGCAGAGAGGGTATCAGATACAGGGTGAGCGGGTTTTTTGAAGACTCAAACTGGGAAGAACAGGAGGGTGGAGGGTGTTCCGGTGAAATCTTCATGGGGGGTGAAAATGTGACAGGAGTAAAATAGTACTAAAACAGCTGGAAAACCAGAGTTTTTCAGTATAGTCGATGTCATTAGTGTCATTTTACTTTCTTCCTGGCACAAATTGGTAATTGAAATACAGCTGAAATAAGATAAAACTATTAAGGGGAGACACTGCAGGCAAAAACACTGTTTTTTCATGCACCTGTCAATTTTGAGATTTTGGGCTTTTTGGTTTTTCATAAAGTGTTTTTTCAGACTAGTAGAACAAAAACATCCGAAAGACACTTTTAAGTGCTTCTTTTATAGCACTTTATCTATTTGTGTCAATAGATTTCAATTACAATACATATTTTTAAAGGCTGTTTTCTCAAAATGAGTTTTTTCTCCTACACTGAGCCATAAATCTCCACTTCAGTAGCGCTTACACTCACCAAACTTTACATTTTTATTCCTGTCTATATCCTGAAGGTTTTTACAGAGGGATTTGTTCATATATAATTTGCTTGATTGTATACAACATTTTAATCCCCCCAAAATTGTCAAAATATAGTGTTTTCTGTCTGTTCTAAGTATTTTCTGAATTATGGAGTGACAAAATGAGAAAATTCCCTCTGTAAAAACTTTTGACTGTAATATGTCAAAACAATTAAACAAGAATTTTGAAACTGACTTCATCCAGTGATTAGATTTTTGTACTAGAAATGTATGCAAATTAGTGCATATTTCATTAAATAATGCTTCATTTGCATTTTTAAACCTAACATTTTAGAAAACTTGTAATACAAAAAATGTTTGCAATTATCAATGTAATCAATCAACTAGGTAAGTAAGGCGATAACTATTAGTAAAAAAAATTTACCCTATTCACCTGCAGTGTCTTGCCTTAAATGCGAAACTTATAACTAAACAAATTAGAAATTAGTAATATTAAGTGGAAATAAATAAAATAAATAAACTAAAACTGAACTAAAAGTAAAACTTTTAAAATACATAATAAAATAAACCGAAAACAATTTTTGAAAATACGAATAAAAATCATAAACGTATATGACAAAATTATTTAAAAATTAAACTAAAATTAAAATAAAAACTGAAAATATAAAAACAAAACTTAATTGAAAATATTAACAAAATTTATAGTAGTACATAACTATTTTGTTTTATTGAGCTTATTCTAATTTTAGACAGAACGGGCTGCAAATAATACATAATATAATGTGGGTATAATTTTAATTTCATTTTTTAAATTTAATTTACTTTTTAATTAAAAATAAAAACTGTGTGTATAATGTGTGTATTTATTATGTATATATAAATACAAACACATGCATGTATATATTTAAGAAAAATCTGTTAGTTTATATATTAAATATATTTACATTCGGGAAATGTGCAAATGACAAATACATGCATGCTTAGATTGCAATTTATTACATAGGATTACAAGACATATGACATCTTATGAAAGGCTATTTCAGTCCTGTGAACTGTCCTTGACATCCGCAACACACTTTACTTCCTTATTCGGATGCATATCTAATTGAAACAGGACTTTAAAGACAAAACCGAGATTTTATCCATCAGGAGTTGACTGGATTGGTGTTGGGTTCCAGAATGGAGTCAAGTGGCTGCTAAGGAGAAGTTTTGAAAAGAGGGCTTCAAAAGAGAAAACTTTTATTTGTATTATTTATTTATTTTTTGCATAACACGGAATTGTTCAACAAGAACATAAATGTTTTTGTAAGTTTATTATAGGGTAGATACTTAGGGTGACCAGATGTCCCAGTTTATCTAGAACATTCTCAGTTTTACAAGGTCTGTTTTGACTGATTAATTCCAGAATTAAATGATGCAAGGAATCAGAACAGAATGAAACAATGCATGGATAGTGTGTATAGCATTGCAATGTTACGCAGTTGCGTTCACATACTTACAATAGTCTGTTTTGGCCTATGGCTTATGTCTGAATGTAAAATTAGATATCATTTTAGAGGGGAAAAATGTATATATATCAATATATAAAACAAAAACGTTTATTTTGGATGTGATTAATCGCAATTAATCGCATCCAAAATAAAAGTTTTTGTTTACATAATATATGTATGTGTACTTTGTATATTTATATATATACATAAATACACGCACATACAATATATATTTTGACATGTAAAAATTTTTACCCTATTCACTTGCAGTGTCTTGCCTTAAATGCGAAACTTGTAACTAAACAAACTATAAGAACTATAAGTAAAACTTTTAAAATACATAATAAAATAAACCGAAACAATTTTTGAAAATACGAATAAAAATCATAAACCTGTATGACAATCATTTAAAAATTAAACTAAAATGAAAATAAAAACTGAAAATATAAAAACAAAACTTAATTGAAAATATTAACAAAATTTATAGTAGTACATAACTATTTTGTTTTATTGAGCTTATTCTAATTTTAGACAGAACAGGCTGCAAATAATACATAATATAATGTGGGTATAATTTTAATTTCATTTTTTAAATTTAATTTACTTTTTAATTAAAAATAAAAACTGTGGGTATTCTGTGTGTATTTATTATGTATATATAAATACAAACACATGCATGTATATATTTAAGAAAAATATGTTAGTTTATATATTAAATATATATATATATATATATACACACACATGTCAAAATATATATTGTATGTGCGTGTATTTATGTATATATATAAATATACAAAGTACACATACATATATTATGTAAACAAAAACTTTTATTTTGGATGTGATTAATCACATCCAAAACAAAAGTTTTTGTATTATATATATATTATATACATTTTTCCCCTCTAAAATGATATCTAATTTTACATTCAGACATAAGCCATAGGCCAAAACAGACTATTGTAAGTATGTGAACGCAACTGCGTAACATTGCAATGCTATACACACTATCCATGCATTGTTTCATTCTGTTCTGATTCCTTGCATCATTTAATTCTGGAATTAATCAGTCAAAACAGACCTTGTAAAACTGAGAATGTTCTAGATAAACTGGGACATCTGGTCACCCTAAGTATCTACCCTATAATAAACTTACAAAAACATTTATGTTCTTGTTGAACAATTCCGTGTTATGCAAAAAATAAATAAATAATACAAATAAAAGTTTTCTCTTTTGAAGCCCTCTTTTCAAAACTTCTCCTTAGCAGCCACTTGACTCCATTCTGGAACCCAACACCAATCCAGTCAACTCCTGATGGATAAAATCTCGGTTTTGTCTTTAAAGTCCTGTTTCAATTAGATATGCATCCGAATAAGGAAGTAAAGTGTGTTGCGGATGTCAAGGACAGTTCACAGGACTGAAATAGCCTTTCATAAGATGTCATATGTCTTGTAATCCTATGTAATAAATTGCAATCTAAGCATGCATGTATTTGTCATTTGCACATTTCCCGAAATAGGTCCTGATCTGCTTGGAAACCAAAACCGCTGTTGCTGTGATGCATAAAGCCCTAGCAACAGTCAGACAGTGTGAATAACTCACATCACGCCTGTAAAAACACACTTTATCTCCTATGGAAATGAACTGGAAACATCCGAAGCGATTCGGGCTTTTCTTTCCTAGACCCTTGAGATGTGCTCCTAACGATCGATTTTATGCTTTTTTTCCCCACCCTCCATATTCCTTAATCCAGCCTTAAGGCAAACATTATAAAGTTTTTATGGAAAACATTAAGAAGTTGAGGACTTTTTTTTTCCTCACTGAAGGCCTTAAAGCTACAGCTCACCCAAAAATGAAAAACCTGTCATCATTTACTCACCCTCACACTTTCGTTCATCTTCAGAACACAAATGAGGATGTTTTTAATGAAATCAGAGATATTTCTGTCCCTCCATTGACAGTCTACACAACTACCTCTTTGATGATTCAAAATGTTCATGAAGAGATTGTAAAACAAATCTAAATGAATTGGTCAGTTTAGTCCAAATTTTCTGATGAGACTCGATTGCTTTATATACTGATTTCATTTAGACTTTTATTCACATAATTACATTGATCAGCAAACAAACAGAAGCTCAACCGTATGGAAGGCAGACAAGGTCAAAAGTCTTTATGCAGAATGCATGAAATTTGACTGTGTCAGCACACACTGTTTGTCTGTGTTAATGCAACAACATGCACAGCAGCCAAAGAAATTGCTGTATTTGAGACTTTATTTGCATTTGTGGCATTATGGTACGTTGGTGTATATGTATACAAATATTAGAAATCATGTTTATTCATGAAGGATGTAGTAATGGTACGCTGGTGTGCATATGCAAACATCAGATTAATTATATTTGTTCATGAGGGATAATGCATTGGTTCATTTTGTGTGTGATCTCACACAATGATGTCTTATGTCATGATTTATCATGTGCTTTGTAGTTGTTTAGTTCAATGTTCTTTCCCAAGTAGAAAAGTCTTAATTTGCATTGTAACATTAATACAAAGTTCTGTCATGAAACTCTAGATGGTGCAGGACGATAGGTTCTAACTCAAGCTGATACAATTACATCATCATTCACATGGCACAGCTGATTGGTTTCTTTTCCCATCAGCAGCCAATGAGAAATGAATAATAATATTCAAATAATAGGCTAGTGCTTGCTGTAGTAGTGGCAGCACACTTCAGAAACCCTCCACCTTCCCCAGCTCCACCTGTATAGATCTGCTATGGGGTAATTTCATGTATGTTATACATGGGGGTTATTTCATATGTTATATGTGAAGCAGAAGTACAGCAGCAGCGTAGCAGAACCATTCCGCCAAGACCAAACATACCATGCTAAACTTTCAAAGAGTTGTCATGACAGAAATGAATTTAGTCTAGCACAGTAGATATCAGTAAAGCAGTGGTGTAGTCTACGTGATACGCAGTTATACGGCGTATACCCACTAGCAAAGGTCAAGGATTTCCGTAACCCACTTAAAAAAGGACGAGGATACTAGAATACAGGATACAGGAAAATAATGAATTATCGCACACCACATCAGTGTACTCCGTTCCAGACAAATGATTAAGAAAAGAGGGCAAAGCTTTTAGAATTTCTGAATTCTGCAACCGAAAAGAAGAAATAACCTCTTCGGGTTCAATTTCCACTTTCACACAGTTTTCAGGATCAACAGAAGTAGAAACCAGTAAGGTAGGCAAGGCAGGTTTCTCCTCACTTACATAATGTTAGACGTTTCTTTCGCTAACAGTTGCTCATGTAACAATTTCAGGGGACCCCTCACCGTGTGGCAAAGCACGAGCTTGGCTGGACTGAAACCTAACGACTCCTGCACGGAATCACAGGCAGCAAACACAAGAAAGGGTAATCCTTCAACCCAATCTTTTCCTGTTTGCACACAATAAGCCCTAATCATGGACTTTAAAGTCTGATGGAATCTTTCAAGGCAACCCTGTGATTCGGGATGATATGCACTGGAAGTTTGATGTTTTATCCCTAGTTCATGCAAAACCTGCGCAAAGATTTTCGATGTAAAATGAGTGCCTTGGTCAGTCTGTACCACTCGCGGCAAACCAAGGTAGTGAACAATTTTTACCAACTCTTTTACTACCAACTGAGTTTTCAAGGAACGTAGAGGAACAGCTTCGGGAAACATAGTAGCAGCACACATAATAGATAGTGCATACTGATGTCCCACTGATGACTTTGCTTTAGGAAGAGGTCCCACGCATTCAACAATTACTCGCTCAAATGGTTCACATGGGACACAAAGGAGCTGGAGGCACCTTTTCATTCAGCTTCCCGGCTTTTTGACAGACTTCGCATTCATGGCAAAACTTTGCAACTGAGGTTTTTAGACCAGGCCAGAAAAAATATTTCGAGAGGCGATGGCAAGTCTAATTTACCCCAAGATGTCCCGCAAGCACATTTTCGTGTGCCAGTTTCAACACAATCAGGCGATAACTGATTGGAAGGACAATTTGACATGTCTCATACCACCCCTGTTCATCAGTACGAGACCTCCACTTCTGCATTAAAATGCCTTCGTCCCAAAAGTAATTTACCATATCATCACCTCTCTTTTTCTCATTAACAGCTGCTACAACACAGTCCAAAAGAGAAGGGTCTGCTTTTTGCTCTACAGCCAATTGTTCTTTACTAACTTGTATTGAAAGATCAGGCTGAAGGATCGTTTCCTTAATCTCACGTTCTGCACAAGCATATTTCGTATTGGCAGTATCAACGTTAACAAACAAATCAGAAAGGTCAATCACTTCTTGAGATTTATGTTTCTGAGCACTTGTCACAATGCATGCAGAAAACACTGTCGGAAATTGCTGGGCTAAACTGGGTGGTTTCTCAGCAACAGGACTACAAGATCCCACTAGGCAGGGGAAAACTTTGCCACCTGCAAGATCGTTCCCCAAAATAACTTGTACCCCCTTCACTGGCAACTGAGCACATACTGCTAATTCCACTAAACCTGATACTAAGTCAGACTGTAAATTAACTTTGTGCAGTGGAACATGAGCACATCCCATTTTTATTCCACGCACCAAAACACTGGCACCAGTATGACTAGCACTTGAAAAAGGTAAAACCCCTCCCAGTATGAATGACTGGGTCGACCCTGTGTCCCTCAAAATCGTGACAGGTTTATGCTCAGACTCAGAAAGAGAAACATAACCAGTTGAAATAAATGGGTCATACAAACTTGTTTCAACCTCCCGTAACGGAGATACAGTCTGAGACAGGGCAACACTTTTTGTTTTAGTGGATTGTATTTTCGTTGGCAAACTTTTTCTCTTCCACTCTTTACAATCTGCAATCAAGTGAGTAGGATCCAAACAATAAAAACAAGCTCGCTTATTCTTTTCATGACCAGCCGAATTCACAGACGGATTAAAGCGCGAACTGCCCTTAAACGAATGAGAAAATTGTAAAGCCGAATCTTCTCTACCCGCATGTTCATTTTGAGAAGGATTAGGACACACCTGTTCTGGCAAACATTTTTGTATGGGTGAGAGCATATTCATCGGCAAGAACCGCGGCCACTAAAAGCAAAGCCACTATTGCTCATTTAAATGAATCCTGACTTTCTCAGGAAGACTCTTTTTAAAATCTTCCAACAAGATTAGCTCCTGTAATTGTTCCAGCAGCATATCAATTTTACTAGAAAAACACCACTTCTTGAATAAAGACCTTTTCTCCCTATGGCAAACTCCACATTAGTCTGTTTGGGTGTCTTCACGAGCTCTAAATTTCTACCGATACGCTTCAGGAACTAACTAATAAACGCACAGCACCGCAGCTTTTACCACATCATAATCCAAAGACTGTTCCAGCGGCAACGCAGAACAAACCAATCTCGCTTTTCCAGATAAACTACATTGCAATAATAATGGCCACATATCTTTAGGCCACTCGAGCTTCCCTGCAATACGTTCGAAAGCAACAAAGTAGGCATCGACCTCAGCATCCCGAAACCAGGTGCAATAGGAGATCTCGGAAAATGCTAACTTTAGCCTGATAGCACTGAAAGCGAACATCCCACCCTCCCTGCAATCGCCGTCCAAAACCACGCCCCCTGAACACACATACGCTCAAAGAGCAGAATACCAGAGACAACATTAAATTACTACAATAGGCTACATCAACAGTTTCCAATTACAGTCCTCGCGCCCTCCCCACTCTGCACATTTCAGATGTACAGGTGCATCTCAATAAATTAGAATGTCTTGGAAAAGTTCATTTATTTCAGTAATTCAACTCAAATTGTGAAACTCGTGTATTAAATAAATTCAGTGCACACAGACTGAAGTAGTTTAAGTCTTTGGTTCTTTTAATTGTGATGATTTTGGCTCACATTTAACAAAACCCCACCAATTCACTATCTCAACAAATTATAATACTTCATAAGACCAATAAAAAAAAAAAACATTTTTAGTGAATTGTTGGCCTTCTGGAAAGTATGTTCATTTACTGTATATGTACTCAATACTTGTTAGGGGCTCCTTTTTCTTTAATTACTGCCTCAATTCTGCGTGGCATGGAGGTGATCAGTTTGTGGCACTGCTGAGGTGGTATGGAAGCCCAGGTTTCTTTGACAGTGGCCTTCAGCTCATCTTTTTGTCTCTTGTTTCTCATTTTCCTCTTGACAATACCCCATAGATTATCTGTGGGGTTCAGGTCTGGTGAGTTTGCTGGCCAGTCAATCACACCAACACCATGGTCATTTAACCAACTTTTGGTGCTTTTGGCAGTGTGGGTAGGAGCCAAATCCTGCTGGAAAATGAAATCAGCATCTTTAAAAAGCTGGTCAGCAGAAGGAAGCATGAAGTGCTCCAAAATTTCTTGGTAAACGGGTGCAGTGATTTTGGTTTTCAAAAAACACAATGAACCAACACCAGCAGATGACATTGCACCCCAAATCATCACAGACTGTGGAAACTTAACACTGGACTTCAAGCAACTTGGGCTATGAGCTTCTCCACCCTTCCTTCAGACTCTAGGACCTTGGTTTCCAAATGAAATACAAAACTTTCTCTCATCTGAAAAGAGGACTTTGGACCACTGGGCAACAGTCCAATTCTTCTTCTCCTTATTCCAGGTAAGATGATTCTGATGTTGTCTGTGGTTCAGGAGTGGCTTAACAAGAGGAATACGACAACTGTAGCCAAATTCCTCGACACGTCTGTGTGTGGTGACTCTTGATGCCTTGACCCCAGCCTCAGTCCATTCCTTGTGAAGTTCACCCAAATTCTTGAATCGTTTTTTGCTTGACAATCCTCATAAGGCTGCGGTTCTCTCGGTTGGTTGTGCATCTTTTTCTTTCACACTTTTTCCTTCCACTCAACCTTCTGTTAACATGCTTAGATACAGCACTCTGTGAACAGCCAGCTTCTTTGGCAATGGATGTTTGTGGCTTACCCTCCTTGTGAAGGCTGTCAATGATTGTCTTCTGGACAACTGTCAGATCAGCAGTCTTCCCCATGATTGTGTAGCCTAGTGAACCAAACTGAGAGACCATTTTGAAGGCTCAGGAAACCTTTGCAGGTGTTTTGAGTTGATTAGCTGATTGGCATGTCACTATATTCTAATTTGTTGAGATTGGTGGGTTTTTGTTAAATGTGAGTTAAAATCATCACAATTAAAAGAACCAAAGACTTAAACTACTTCAGTCTGTGTGCATTGAATTTATTTAATACACGAGTTTCACAATTTGAGTTGAATTACTGAAATAAATGAGCTTTTCCATGACATTCTAATTTATTGGGATGCACCTGTATATCTTATCACGTCCGACGGTTGTTCTGTTCGATCGTAATAAGCGCCCTGCGAAGTGGACGTCACCAGATATTCTGCCATGATTCCAGTTCAAAGCATATGTTCCATACAAAGGGTATTAAAGTGTGTGAGACGTGAATGTAAATTGTATTTATTTACAGAGGTATATTATGTCACACTTAACACTTCTCTAGTAAGTTTCGTCTGTGAGTGAAGACGCTGCGCAGCGCACATCCGTGAGTGAATGTTCCGAAGTGAAATAAACTTCAAAGGATTTCCCTGCTCAGGGAGTAGAAAGCAATGAACACTGTATACTGAGCATGTCAATCGGAACACAGTTCATGCACGGAGATTACTTCTAACGAGCTAGTTATCTGAACCGAGTGTTAACTAGGCGAGACATGCAAAATATGCAGAGCGGGGGGCGCAAGGACTGGAAAATACTGGGCTATATCATGTGTCATTCACCAGTGAGAAAAAAAACAGGAAGGAAGATTGAGATGTTGATGTTTGCCTGCCATTCTTGCTCTGTCCGCACAGCGTTCCTGAACGCGCTGATGAGGTATCTTGTCTGCGTGAACAGGGTGTGCAGAGGTATGCAAATACATACGTTGACAGGCAGGTAGGAAAGCCAATTAAAACACTCGGACCGAGCGTTTTGATTGGACGAACATTTCTTGGTCCTACACCTTCCACAGAATATATAAATACAGATAAATACATTTAGACCACTTAACTTAATGATTGCTATCAGGATGTGAAGAGACTTTCAACCAGAATAACAAAAAATGTTTCTGAAGACAACTATACTGGTTTCCTTAATAAAGCTTGTGCTTCTAAATCCAATTTGCGCAATTGAATTTTGCAATCTTTTTCCATTTCTATTTGTCGCAGCCTATTAACTTCGGAATCATACTCCTATTTTTTTTAATCAACAAATCCAATTCTTTAAGCTTAACCGGTAAAGCAGGGTCAAAACATTCTACCGAGTCTGTGTTAGGAAAAACCTCAGGCACCAAACTCGTTGCGCCGTCAGGTTCTCCCACGCTTCCCTCCGAAGACATTGGTAAGATTCCTTCTTAAGGGTAAAGGATATTAAATCAAATTCCAACAGTTCATGTTGACACAGTCACATTTCACATGTCCTGTTTAAAGTGTTTTGGCCCTGTCTGCCCTCCATAGTCAGACAACAAATTGTTCACAAAGAAAGAAAGCCATATGGGTTTGAAATGACACGAGGGTGAGGAAATGACAGAATTCGGGGTGAAAGGCATATACCTTTAAGTGCACACGCTCTTTGAGTGCTCTGCATTTGGGTTATTTAGCAAATGCATTTTTGATGACCTTCCCTCCTTTTCAAAGAAACGCTGTGGTTTAATAACACTGAAAGCTGCCAGTGAGAACTCTGGAGGTTAACGATAGCTAAACAGAACAAGGTATAATTTCTGTCAGGGCTTTAGTGCTGGAGCCGCAGGCGGCAGTAAAACCTCGTAACGTGCAGTTACTCTTAACTTTAGGACAGCTTTTATTGTGTTCGAACTTATGATCTTCTCCGAATAACTCTTAAGGGTGCACTGTATACACAGTGATCATGCATAATGCATTCAGACTGGAAAATATTAAAGATACAGGTATGTGGAAATGAACTTTAATATAATTAGTTGCAAACGACTCAATGGCACCAACACTGCTATTTGATCCAGAGTCTTAATTTTATACAGGAGATGGTTGGCAGTTTATATTCTCTTTTGAATAGTCATTTCACTCGTTGAATGCATTTTTTTTTCATTGATTGTTTAAGGTTTTTTCGGCTTGCGTTTTAAACAGCACTTGGGGATTTATTTATTTTTTTATATATCTGGACTCCTGTAGTCTGAGCTGAAGTCTCATGTTATAATCAGCGTTTTATACTTTAACTTCTGATCCAAAATACAATTATTGACATATTTGCAGCTGCACACGTCCAGATCCCTCATCGACTTTGAGGTGTTGACTGTCCTTCCAGTTTATTTTCATCAGTATGCTTCTGAATTTAATTATGAACAATATTTAAATGATCAAATCAGAAAGAGACCACATTTCAGAATCATTGCAAAGGTGTTCTGAGTAGTCATTTCTAAATGCATAATTATTAGTCAAAAGAGTCCATATATTTTCACTTTCCACTTTTTCATCTCTCAGGGAAAAATAGTAAGTCTGATTGGTTAGAAAAGCAAAAGCACACCTCCCCTCAACAACAAAACACAGTTAGAGATACAGTATCATTCATGTTCATAGCAACAAGGACAAGCCAGATGCTTAAAAACAATACTCAGACCTAGAGGCTTGTTTAAATCCCAAAGTATGAGCAACAGTGATACTTGACCACAAAATAATAAGAATGACCCTCTTCCAAGCTTATATAAAATGAGCCTTCTCGAGTCAATGTCCCAGATTACTCTATCCATCTTGCTTAAAAGCAACTTCAGCTTGCTTATTACAACCTATAATTGTCTTTGGTCATAACAGGTGCACCAGTGGCAGATAACATCATCTCGAGTGTGCTAATGTTTCAAACAAAGCTTAAAATCCAAGAGAGCCCAGCTGGCAACACTGTTGCCATAAAATGGCAAGCACAAGATGTGCTTCGGTCTGTCTCGGCACAACAGCAGGGATGAAGACAGGCCCAACGTACTTAGCAGGCTCCGCTATAAACCTGCAGGAATAAAGAGAACTCTCTCCTCTTGGACTAGAATGCTAATTACTGCATTTGTCATGATCAGGAATCAAAGCGGCGCACAGGCGACCGGAGCGCTTGAATTTCCCCGCTCGTCCTCCGAGGATCGTCATGTTCCATTAGTCTTCTTTAGATCTCCCCCCAGGCACTTGAAGAGAAGTGCGAGGCTTCGAGTGCTGAGTAAAGTGTTCTACGGTGTGCCGGGAGGGTATGAAAAATGGATTTCTGGAAATAAATCCACCTCGTGAATGACGTCCTGAACACACACAGCCTTCTCAAAACATCTCGTGATTCAAATGCATTATGAACGCTTTCAAAATAGTGTTAGCATTCATTTATGGATTGATGTTGAAACGAGTACATTTTTCCACGACCACATTTCAGAGAGTCTGTCAGCGTTATTAAAGGAATAGTTCACCAAGAAATGAACATTCTGTCATCATTTATGTGGACACAAATGAAGGGTTAGTGAAATGTCGACTACCTACATAAGCAGCTGGCTTTTAAGGCAGCAAAATTTAATCTCATTTGTTCACCATTTTTAATGTTCTACATATGCATACTTTTGGACTTTCTATTCAACAAAGAATCCTGAAAAAATGTATCATATTTCCAAAAAACAAACAAACAAACAAACAAACAATATGAAGCAGGCCTACTGTGTTCAACATACAAAATGTAAGCATCAAAATATCATATTAGAATGATTTCTGAAGGATCATGTGACATTGAAGACTGGAGTAATGATGCTGAAAATTCAGCTTTGCACATTAATTACATTTTTAAATATATTCAAAATTAAAACAAAACTAATTGTAAATTATAATAATATTTAATTTTAATTTTACTGTATTTTTAATCAAATAAATGCAGCCTTGATGAGCACAAGAGAATTATAAAAATGAAAAAAAAAAAAATATATATATATATATATACACATACATATCTTAATCTCAAACTTTTGAGCAATAGTGTGTTTAAATATTAAATTGCATTGCATATATATATATATATATATATATATATATATATATATATATATATATATATATATAATCTATTGTTATTACTCATAGTAATAATAAATGTGACCCCGGACCACAAAACCATGATAAGGGTACATTTTTAAAAATTGTGATTTATACATCATCTGAAAGCTGAATCAAGCTTGGTTTGTTAGGATCGGACAATATTTGGCTGAGATACAACTATTTGAAAATCTGGAATCAGAGGGTGTAAAAAAATCTAAATATTGAGAAAATCGCCTTTAAAGCTGTCCAAATAAAGTTCTTAGCAATGCATATTACTAATCAAAAATTAAATTGAAATTTACTAAATATCTTCATGAAACATGAAAAATCGATAATTTTGACCCATACAACATATTGTTGGCTATTGCTACAAATATACCTGTGCTACATATATACCTAACTCCAGGGTCACAAATGAAGCGTTAGCGTTAGTTCTGGCAGGTCACGTGAGTCAAGCTTGCATCAGCTGATTCTCAGCTGATCGTATCTACCTATAGGAATACAACACCTATCGCGGCATTCCTATATAAGCTCTCTTCCGTATCAATCAGCAGCTTTTTCCGCTTGCTCAGGAGCAAATCAGACGGTGAATTCCATCTCTACGGGAAAGCTTTCAGTCAGGAATTTTCAGGGGTTCATTTCGCACGGAGTTCTCACCAGATTCAACAGTTTGTGAACTTGAATGCGAATTCACCGCGATTGATATAAGCTTATAGAATCGGAAGTGACCTGAGCAAGCACTGCTTCTCATAACGATATATCATTGACGTAGACTCAATGCCCGCAATTCATCGCTGAAGTTGTGCTAATGTGACTGCATCAACAACACTTTTACACGAGATCTGCTTTTCCAGCTGGAAGTAAGCAAGATATCAAGGAGGGTTAAAGCATCCACGTAAAAACTGAACACTTAACCCTTTATTCATCACTGAATGTCTTCACGAAGTTAAGCTAAGTTCTATTTCGTTCTCATTGCCTCATGGTATGTTGGCAATTATGCTATCGTCAAATATTGCTCGTTGTTAAAGCAGTTGTTCAGTAACATGTTTGTTTGCTAGGCATGCTGTTGCTTTAGGCTGATTGGTTGTATTTTGTCACGCTGGTGACAATACCCAGTAAACCTACCACAGCGAGGCTTGTTTTTAATATGTTGTTTAAGGCTGTCTGATATGAAACAGGTGCTGCTTAAGACTCATCTATTATTGGGAATTCCGTTTCATTAAACTTATCCTATTTTATTTCTATTTGATATGCCGTTGCTTTAATCAGTGTACCTGTAACGTGCTTGATACTTAACAGGCAGTATGTAGATTTGCTACCAAAGGTTATTAATGCTAACGATTAACGTTATCTGGATAAGGGCAACATGCTGTTGCCTAAACGTCGGGTATTGACCATGCTGTACTGCATTAAAGGGGCATGCTGCTCTTCTCAGCTGCTGATTAAAGAAGAGCACCCCTTCGCGGCTTCTCTTCTTAAAGGGCATGCTGCCGCAGTCTACGCTATTTCAGAAGGTCTTTGCTTTAAAGCTGTTAGGGTATTGGGATTTTGCTTGCTTTTAGGGCTTATCTAGTGCTCAGTATCATGTTTGTTGCTAGACCCGCTTGTTTCTTTAAGCTATTGGTTGTACTGCAAGTACTGGTACTTGGTAAATCTGCAACAGTAAGAAGCTAATATTTAACCTGTTGTTTAGGCCATCTGATTGTTCTCGAAATATGCTTGCTGCTTATGGCTCATCTAGTTATTGGGACTGCTATTTCCTTAAGTTTCTCTGACTACTGCTACATGCTTGTTGCAAAGCTATCGAGTGCATTGGTAAGGATTTCTGTCTTCACGCACGTGGGTTGTCAGATTGAAGACGCGTAACATAACGAGCACAATGTCAATGGGAGACGACAACCTGTAAACTGATGAGTTGATCCGAGTTATATGCTGTTTCTATAGAGTTTTTAAATGGATGCTGAAGCTTTTAGGCCAGGTAGAATATGCGATCTCTCTCTGAACCGTTCATTGCTCGCTTCTATGGCTGCAGTACGTTTGTTTGCTGCAAATTAGGCTGTCATTTTTTAGTGAGTCAATTAGCTGTCAATTTTTCTGCATTTTTTTTTTTTAGGTATTGCAAAAAGGGGCTTGCTGCTCTTCTTGGCTGCTTATTAAGAAGAGCATCCCTTCGCTGCTACTCTCTTCTGGTAAGGGGCTTGCTGCTCTTCTTGGCTGCTTATAAAGAAGAGCACCCCTTCACTGCCTTCTCCATAAGGGGTTGCTGCCCCAGTCTCTGCTATTTCAGAAGGATATGCTTCTTTCAGAATGCATCAGTTGTGGTTTGGGCGGTTCTGGCCTATCGTTGTGTCGGGGGGTCCGGGCCTATCGTTTGTGTTGGGGGGTTATTATTGTTGCTCTCCCTGCTCATTCATGACAGGCTGCATGGATGGGCAGGGAGTTTTTGCACAGAACAGAACCATACCGCCAAACCAAAACTTTATGCTAAGTATCTTATCTTTTGACGATAGTGGTCCTGACAGAAATGAAGCGTTAGCGTTAGTTCTGGCAGGTCACGTGAGTCAAGCTTGCATCAGCTGATTCTCAGCTGATCGTATCTACCTATAGGAATACAACACCTATCGCGGCATTCCTATATAAGCTCTCTTCCGTATCAATCAGCAGCTTTTTCCGCTTGCTCAGGAGCAAATCACCCTCCTCCATCCCCAACTCCTCCTTTCGCAGTCAGGACTTGTCTTTCTGATATTCCTTGCTGAATCAGACTTAAATACACTTAAATATCATTAAGTACATTAATGATATCTGCTTTGTTCTGTTCTGTTTACCCTAGGGGGGTTATTATTGTTGCTCTCCCTGCTCATTCATGACAGGCTGCATGGATGGGCAGGGAGTTTTTGCACAGAACAGAACCATACCGCCAAACCAAAACTTTATGCTAAGTATCTTATCTTTTGACGATAGTGGTCCTGACAGAAATATAAAATATGCATTTAAGAGCTATGGGGAGGGGGAAATATTAAATAGCCTACCTTAAATTTCAGTATGTCTATCACACAAATTATTGCATGGGTTCAGAGGACCTAATATAGCATGCATCATATAGACTACTAGCCTATATAGTGCTTGACAGTGTTTGCTAAGTATATGTTTTCATTATAGAAAGGAAAAGTTATACAAGTCAAAATCTGCATATTCCATCCACACCACAGTATTCATTTTTTAAATTCAGCAATGGTCAAAAAAAAAAAAAAAAACACAACAACAATCTGATTTGGCTCCTGGTTTGGATAAAATACAGCCTGTCTTCTCATGGAACTGAACTTCCGCTCAAACAGAACATATCAACTCCTACAAGCAGATGTTCACCATTACGGTTTGAGAGACAGCGAGACCACGCCAGCATTTCACTCTCCGCTAGCATTACCGTTTGCTCTTCAGACCGCTGGCTCCATCGCTTCTGGACCGGCGCACCTGCTGCTTTTCAACACGGATCAAGTCATAGCATGGATTTATGTAAGAGGTTTCAAGAAAGTTCACGAGAAAGTCCGCAGAGAGTATGGGTTATTCAGCCCCGCGTCTGCTGACTTATGAGCTTTTGACAAATGTGACTCATACAGGAATGTCAGAAAGTGAAATTGATGGCAGCAGCTTTTCATAACGCATACAGAACCTCCTGGAAACCAACGCTTGTTTAAAAACACAGTTTATATTGGCTTTTTATAGGCACTTTTGTTTTGTTTTGAAAAGAGGTAAATTGTAGATTTGCTGATTAGCAACTGCAAGTGTGACTCACTTTTACCGGCTCGTGGACCAAAACAAGCAAAGTTGAGATAATTGGCATGGATTTTTTTCTCGATGCAATCCATTATTAAAGCAATAGTTCACCCTTGAAACGATCATTTTATGATATATATACTCACCCTCGGGTCGTTTCAACCCTGTATTTTTTTTTTCTTCTGTGAAACATGAAAAGAACTGATCTGCAAAATGTCTGAGCTTTGTTTTTCCATACAATCAAGGTGGATGGTGAGGTCGACGTTTTGATGGCAAACGTTGTTGGTTCTCTAGTATTACATACATGATTGCAAATTCGAAAATGCATAGGAAAAAATGACCCTAACAACCAAATTTTGGCTTTGTTTCTCACACTAAGTGATCATATGACTTCAGAAGACTTGGAATAAACACATGGACTACATTCATGAGACTTTTAAAGGAATAGTTCACCCAAAACTGAAAATTTACTCTTCCATCCAAGATGAAGATTGTTTGTTTCTTCATCAGATTTGGAGAAATTCACCAATGGATCGTCTGCAGTGAATGGGTGCCATCAGAATGAGAATCCAAACAGCTGATAAAAACATCACAATAATCCACAAGTAA
The DNA here is from genome assembly GCA_036784905.1 of Acrossocheilus fasciatus. Taxonomy (NCBI): domain Eukaryota; kingdom Metazoa; phylum Chordata; class Actinopteri; order Cypriniformes; family Cyprinidae; genus Acrossocheilus; species Acrossocheilus fasciatus. The sequence continues at coordinate 32,742,436 of CM071953.1, forward strand.
CTCACACCACTCCAGTCCATCAAATAACATCTTGTGAAGCAAGAAGCAAAAAGCTGTGAAAATAAGGAGGAACAATTCTGACGGCACCCATTCAACTGCAGAGGATCCACCAGTGAGCAAGTGATGAAATGCTAAATTTCTTCAAATCTGTTCTCATGAAGAAACAAACTCATCTTTGAATGACCTGAGTGTGAGAACATTTTCAACTAATTTTCTTTTATTCCTTTTAAGGGGTTTACAGAAAATACTGTGAATTTGGGATGGCAGAAAGCTGAGTAATGTATTTTAATTTTGAAGAAAACATTCCTTTAAATAAATAAATTCAATTTTCAAAAGTTTAGGTTCTGCTTACCAAGCTTAATTTATTTGATCAAAAAAGCACTTAAAGAGCAGCAAAGTACTTTGGACTCGGTTGTGGCCTTGAAAGTAAGAGATGCGGTAGACTCTGTACTGACCCCAGCATTGCGTGACCTGCATGTGGACATACAAGCGACCAGCAATTCTGTTGAAGAGCTAAGAGCGGAGCTTGAGGGGCTAGCTAGTGCGGCGAAGCAGACATGTGACCGGGTCGATTCCGTTCAAGCAGCTGCACGTCAGGACAGTCACAAACTTAAGAAATCAGCTGGAGCAATTCACTGAGATGATGACGGACATTGAAGATAGGAGCAGGAGAAATAACGTACAACTGGAGGGGTTGCGGAGGGGGCGGAAGGCTGCGATGCAGCTGGTTTCCTCAGAGCTAATCTTTCCAAGTGGATCCCTTCCCTGAACGGCCGTGACATCGAGATTGACCGGGCCCATCGCGTGTATGACAGAAGGAAAAACTCTGATTGGCCGTGTACTCTCATCTTCCATGTGCTAAGATGGCATTACAGATCGGTGATCCTGAAGGGTACTCGTTAGGCATATCCGGTGAAATATACGCAGGAAAATATCACGCTACTATTTTTTTCCCAACTTTAGTCCAGCCACAACTACCAAGAGAAAGAGCTTTAATCCAGTCTTGAAGAAGATGACAGCACTTGGTCTCCAGCCCTTTCTCACCTATCCGGCGGTAATTAAACTACGGCACAAAGGTGAGCAGATGATGTTCGACTTTTCTCAGAAAGCGAAGGATTTTATCAGCTCACTGTCACAGAAGAAGACATATGCTGCAGATCTACAAAGCAACAGGAAAACAGTGACCACCATCTCCATCTCTTCGGCCCAGCGAGAATAACTTAATGACCGAGATGGAGGCAATTCCAGCTGGCCAGGAGAGGATAATAACAAGGTGGACATGGACACTTGTTAAATCTCTCTTTTTTTCTCTCTCTCTCTCTCTCCTCCTGGGATAGTGTTCCTATTTATCCGGCACAACTGTCTCTTTACTGGTAAGACTAACACCCTTTTTTTTTTTTTTGGAGGGGTCTAATGGAGAGTAGGTTTAATTACTGTTTCTGTGTTGCTTTTATTTTTTACAACAGACATTCATACTTTTATTTATTTTACCTTATTTCTAAAAGGATTTTTCATCTAGGAGGTTTGGTGTCTAGAATGCACACCAGCGTTTACATGTTACTTACAGAATGGGAGTGCTTTTGCTTTTTTTCATTTACTGAATTCAATTTTGGGATTATGAATACTCAATGCATACTGTAAATATTTTATCATTGAATGTGAATGGCCTAAATTCTGCTGTGAAGCGCACTCGTGTATTATAATATTTACACCATAAATCGATTTCCTGTGCACTGATACAAGAGACACATTTAAAGCAATCTGACGTGGCACGTTTCCAGAATAACTATTATAAATTGGCAGCCTTCTTCTGCACTCTTAATAAAACTAAGGGGGTGCTAATCCTTGTTAACAGGAAGTTACATTTAACAATTGAACACCTCGGAAGTGATGAGGAAGGTAGAACTGTTTTTATCCGTTGCAAGATACATAATAATAGTTTAGCATTGGTCTCTATTTATGGTCTGAATGAGACAGACAGTGAATTCTTTACAAATATTTCCAAAACATTACTTGAGCAGACTGAGTGCCCATTAGTGGTGGGTGGTGATTTTAATGCTGTCATAAATCCTGCTTTGGATAAATCTCAATCTGATACAACAGCCAATCCATCCTCTAAATTACTGAATAAATTTATCACTGAGCTCAACTTAATCGATCTTTGGAGAACTCAGAATACTAAATCTAAGGACTACACTTTTTTTTTCTAATAGACATAAGACTTTCTCTAGGATAGACTACATATTTTTCAGCCCATCTTTAATTTTGTCTAATTCCTCCATCTCTATATTACCAATTTTATTATCTGATCATTCTGCTGTGTTATGCAATATTCCTCTTTCCGATGTTAAAGCCAAATCCCCTAGATGGCACTTTAACATGTCATTATTAAGTAATCAGACCTTCATTACTTCTCTAAAAGAATATACAAAGGAATTTCTTGAAATTAATATGCCATCTGATGTGGATCCTCAAATACAGTGGGAAACGACTAACTGTACGTGTACTATACGAGGATTCTCTATGTCTTTCTCTTCTACTCTTGCCAAAGCGAAAATTCACCAGTTTACACAATTAGAAAATAAAATCCAATCATTACAAAACCTACAAAAACAACATTTTACTGAGCAACAGGCTACACAGCTGTCTATTCTTTAAAAGAAGAATATGATTTACTTTCACACTCAAAGGCGGAATTTATTTTACATAGGATGAAGCAAAAATATTATTTCGAATCAGAGAGACCTAGTCACCTATTGGCCCTTAGGCTGAAAGAATGTGAGTCTAAGGCATATATTAGCGCAATAAAATCATCGGATGGTCAGGTCACCACGAACCCTGCGGCGATTAATGATGTATTTAGAGGTTTTTACACAAATCCCGAAACATATTTTGGATGAACCAATTTGTAAGCAGTATTTAGATAAATTGGAATTGCCTAGGATCTCACAGGTGGATAAAGAATCTTTGGAGGACACATTAAGTTTGGAGGAGCTCCACATCTCTCTAAAAAGCCTTCAAAACGGCAAATCGCTGGGTCTAGATGGTCTCCCCCTGAATTATATTTGGAAATTTGGGATTTGGTAGGGACACTTGTGCTTTATTCATTTGATTTTGCAATTGCACATGGTGTATTTCATAGAGATCAAAAAACATAATTGATATCATTACTTCTTAAAAAAAGGGAAAGATCCATTAGATTGTTCCAGCTACAGACCGATATCGCTTATCCCATGTGATCTAAATATCTATGCTAAAGTTTTTGCTTGTATAGAGAAGGTAATTCATAGTTTGATCAAGGAGGACCAAATCGGTTTTATCAAGGGGCGCAATGCATCTGACAATATGCGTTGACTCCTTCATATTCTTGACTTTGCAGACTCTCATCCGAGCCCTTGTGCGTTTTTTTTCACTTGATGCAGAAAAGGCGTTCTGCAATGTTTCGGCTTCGGTGAACATTTTATTTCTATGATTAAGACATTATACCACTCACCTGCAGCATCAGTCATAACTGGTAATATTATTTCCCCCCCGTTCCCTTTACGGCGGGGAACGAGGCAGGGATGTCCGCTTTCCCCCTTATTGTTTTGCTTATCTCTTGAACCCTTAGCACAAGCCATCAGGAAATTTGAAGTATCGATTAAAATTCATGATCATAATCATAATCATAGTATTTCATTGTACGCTGATTATATTATTCTATATTTAGACCACTTTGATTTTTCAGTCTTTAGTATAACTAAGGAATTTGATCATTTTAGTAGCTTATCAGGATACAAAATAAATAGGAGCAAATCTGCTTTAATGCCATTTAACAATGTAAAAGTTAATTCTTCTATTCCCTCATTTATCCCTATTAAGGAATCTTTCATCTATTTGGGCATTACCATACATAAAAACATCCATGAGACTGCCAGAGACAATTTTAATAGTATTCTAGTTAAGGTCAAAAATGACATTCAAAGATGGAAGAATCTTAAAGTCTCTCTTCAAGGAAGAATCTCCACAGTTGAGATGAATTTGTTACCTCGGTTTAACTTTCTTTTCTCTATGCTACCACTTTCTCCCACTCCAGGTTACTTAAGGAGATCAACTCCATACTTTCTCAAATTATCTGGAATGATAAATGCCCCAGAATCAAACTTACCACAATGCAACATCCTATACACGCAGGAGGACTGGCGGTACCAAATTTTGAACTGTGTTATTGGTCGTTCCAACTTAAGGCTCTTTATAATTGGGTTGATCCTCAATCGAAAGTTTCATGGAGGGTGATTGAAACTGACAAGGTTAAACCAAATAGACTCAAAGATATTTTATTTACTGGCACAGGGAAAAAAGGTGATAATTATAAATTTGTTCCGGTTGTGGCTAATTCTATTAAAATCTGGAAAATGTTTGATAGGAGGACCCTTCAAATTTTGTAACAGTACACCTTTATGGCATAATTTTAATTTTGTATGCGGAAATCGTCCATTTGTCCAACAGTCTTGGTCTTCTTTAGGTGTAAACACTTGCGTTGATATACAGGTGCTGGTCATATAATTAGAATATCATCAAAAAGTTGATTTATTTCACTAATTCCATTTCAAAAAGTGAAACTTGTATATTATATTCATTCATTACACACAGACCAATATATTTCAAATGTTTATTTCTTTTAATTTTGATGATTAGAGCTTACAGCTCATGAAAGTCAAAAATCAGTATCTCAAAATATTAGAATATTACTTAGTTAAGACCAATACAAAGAAAGGATTTTTAGAAATCTTGGCCAACTGAAAAGTATGAAAATGAAAAGTATGAGCATGCACAGCACTCAATACTTAGTTGGGGCTCCTTTTGCCTGAATTACTGCAGCAATGCGGCGTGGCATGGAGTCGATCAGTCTGTGGCACTGTTCAGGTGTTATGAGAGCCCAGGTTGCTCTGATAGTGGCCTTCAGCTCATCTGCATTGTTGGGTCTGGTGTCTCTCATCTTCCTCTTGACAATGTTCAGGTCAGGCGAGTTTGCTGGCCAATCAAGCACAGTAACACTATGGTCATTGAACCAGCTTTTGGTACCTTTGGCAGTGTGGGCAGGTGCCAAGTCCTGGTGGAAAATGAAATCAGCATCTCCATAAAGCTTGTCAACAGAAAGAAGCATGAAGTGCTCTAAAATTTCCTGGTAGATGGCTGCGTTGACTGTGGACTTCAGAAAACACAGTGGACCAACACCAGCAAATGGCATGGCAGCCCAAATCATCACTGACTGTGGAAACTTCACACTGGACTTCAAGCAACATGGATTCTGTGCCTCTCCAGTCTTCCTTCAGACTCTGGGACCTTGATTTCCAAATGAAATGTAAAATTTACTTTCATCTGAAAAGAGGACTTTAGACCACTGAGCAACAGTCCAGTTCTTTTTCTCCACAGCCCAGTTAAGATGCTTCTGATGCTTCGGCTTTGCTTGACTGTATTCTCAAGCTTTCGGTCATCCCTGTTGCTTGTGCACCTTTTCCTACCCAAATTCTTCCTTCCAGTCAACTTTGCATTTAATATGCTTTGAAACAGCACTCTGTAAACAGCCACACCTTTCAATAATGACCTTCTGTGACTTACCCTCTTTGTGGAGGGCATCAATGTACGTCTTCTGGATCATTGCCATGGCAGCAGTCTTCTCCATTATTGTGGTTTCAAAGAACAAGAGATACCCAGAATTTATACTGTAGGGTTGGTCATTTATTCAAATTCAAATGTAAATATTCTAATATTTTGAGATACTGATTTTTGACTTTCATGAGTTGTAAGCTCTAATCATCAAAATTAAAAGAAATAAACATTTTAAATATATCCGTCTGTGTGTAATGAACGAATATAATATACAAGTTTCACTTTTTAAATGGAATTAGTGAAATAAATCAACTTTTTGATGATATTCTAATTATATGACCAGCACCTGTATATGATAATCAGGGCCTCTGTTCATTTCAGACATTAAGAGCATCCACATATTTTGTCTTTCTTCAATTACGTTCTGCTCTCGAAGTGTATGGAGTTCCTTGGGCATCTCCCATTTCCTCTCATCCTATGCGGGATTGGATTGCACCATCTTCTGGTCGGCCATCTGTTTCCTTAATATATAATAAAATTATTGATTGCATTACAAAACCTCTTTATATTAAATCTATTTGGAATAGGGAATTATCTGACCTTAATTCATCTGTCGACTGGGAGAGAGTGTGGTCTAACCTCAGCTTAACATCTAAAAACTTGGCTCATCGTCTTATTCACTTCAAAGTCATTCATAGAGCATACATAACTCCTTACAAAAGATTCAAAATGAAAATACAACTAAATTTTAACTGCCATATATGTAATACTGCATCATCAGGTACTTTTCTTCATATGTTTTGGTAGTGTCCTATCGTCATTAATCTATGGATGGACACATGTAAACCTGGTTTTATCCTCCTTACTACAAATTGATTGGTTTGCTAACCCAAGTCTGTGTCTTCTTAATGATGATTCTGGTCTCTGTATAAGCTTAATACAAAAGAGAATGTTGTTTGCTGGTTTTACGGCTGCGAAGAAGACAATAATACAGAACACGTGTGCAAAAACATATTGGATTCATAGCCTCCTGAAAATAGTGACTTGTGAATGTACAACAGCGCGAATTAATGGGGCCAAGCCCTCTACTATTGATGTTTGGCAGGGATTTTTCTTTAACATACTCGATTATATAAAGAAATGACTTGTTTTTTGTTTTGTTTTTCCCTCCCTCTCGCTCTCTTTTTTGACTGGACTTTTAAAGTATTGATTATATGTCTGTTGTTTTGTTTTGAATGGATATGGTTATGATGTTATGATGAAAAAAAAATCTGACGCCAAACTTTTGAAGGGTAGTGTGTGTATATACATACATATATGTATATATATATATATATATATATATATATATATATATATATATATATATATATATATATATGTACATTCTCCATATTTAAGTGAATTCTTTTTTTTTTTTTCAAACAAGCAAGTTAACAAAGCAGGATTCTTTATTTGAAAATGTTTATCGGTTTTCACATTGCAAGAAGAGACAGACAAGCTTTGTGGCCCCAGTAGCTCATGTAATATTCATGACATGTTTCCAGGGACGACTTCAGGTGAAAAGCCCGCTAACTCACCCCCACATATACACTCTCACACTCTCTCTCACACACACACACACACACACACACACACACACACACACACACACACACACACACACACACACACACACACACACACACACACACACACACACACACACACACACACAGACACACACACAGACACAGGCAAACACACTCCTGCACATTTACATATTCATCTGTTTAGCAAACATCCCACTATATTTTTAACCTTGCTTTGACATGAATCAGCAGCATTTTACTTTGGAAATCACCCACTTATCTTCCCCCAAGTTCTGCTGTACACACACACACACACACACACACAAACAGGTACAACAGGGCTTAATTTGTATTGGACAAGCTGGATCTGGATTTGGAATTGGACTGCAAACAATGACCATTTTTGGAGGGTCTTAAAACTTTGAAACAAACTTTTATTTGACTGCCTTTGACGTCAGCAGCCTTAACATTCTTAACATCAAAATTAACATGACAATTTTCCTGCTCGAGCATGATCAGTCACATGACATTTACAGCTCAAGTTATTGGCTGAAACTTCTTAAGTAGTAACTGTATAAAATGCACATTTAATGTCCCAAACCTACCAGATCCATCACCAATAACTTATTCCATTGTCTTAATGGACCCTTTTCACAGATGCATTTCCAGAGTTATTAACACTGTAAATCGAGCAAAGTTTTTTAATATTTTCATGTACACTATGCTTTGCATTTTTACCTCTGCATTAAAGTTTTTTTTTGTTTTTCTACTTGGAAATTTCACATTTAATTCAATGTGGTAATTGGCGTTTCTTTATTTGGGAAATTTACTTGCAATTTCTTAGTGAAAACTGTTTCAAAGTAAATTTTTTGAGGAAGTGATGGAAAATTTTTCATTAGTTAATTTATTAAGAACAGACAACGATTACAATTAATTTTTATCAAATTAATGTATGATTAACAATAAATTCTTAATTTTGGAAAATAAATGATCAATTTCAGAGTGAAAATAGTTTCAAATTATATTTTTTGAGGGAGTGGTGGCAAATTTGACAAATTTCTCTTTTCTGACCAGCATAATTGATTATGTAGGAAGGGATCTAGTCATCTAAAGCACTGAAATCAACAACAGAAAGACTTAAAGTGCAAAACAGCAGAGAAATACAACTTTCCATTTTCCCCATTATTAACATCTCTGTGTCCCCAAACTCACCTTAAATTTACAAATCAATCTTGTACTCTAAGTGATGATAATGATGAATCATGGTTTCCATACAGAAAAACAAAAGACAAAAATCAAATCTGCACCAATACATTTATAGCTTAACGTCAGTGTGTCACATGTAAATGATGATGCATAGTTACCTGGTTCGTGTTTTGTCTTTAAATTATTGCGATATTGCGCATTGGATCTGGGCATGAGGTGATGGAGGGGTTAATGATCTGATCCCCCAGAGGTCATAGTTCAAAGGTCAATAAGGGGCAAACAGTACAGGTGTGTGAGCAGTCCTGATTGGCCCCGGTGCAGGGCGGAGCAGCGCGGCGGGGAGGGACTGAGTCTGAAAGAGGGCGGGGTTATGGCAGGCACGCAGCGGGAAGGCAGAGCCAACGGCGGCGGCCGCAGCGGCGACAGCTGCCAGGTGGGACGGCATTATCCTGGTGGTCAGCGGTGGACACAGGTCTTTACCAGCTGATATCTTCACCTGCTGAACAGAGGAAGGGTTTTTAAATATTTTTTTAATTATTTTTTAAACTAGTTAAAATATATAAAAAATATACATAATTAAATAATAATAATAATATATATTCATATAATATAATAACATTCTTCAACATGATTCATATATGTGCATACATATACAGTATGTGTACATATAAATATACATTACAAAATTAGAAAAGTCATTTTTACACACACCAAATTATATTTAACAATATAATTATTTTAGTAATAATAATAAAAAATCCAAATTATTCTATTTGTTCATTTATTAAATGTAAACGCATCGTATATATTTAATGTGTTGTTTTGCACAATTACAGAAATCAATTTCATAATAACTTTAATTTCTTATTTCATTATTAACAATAACAGTAACACTCTCTATTCTAATTCTGTTTTATCTATCTGTCTTCTTTGTATTTATTAGTCTTCTTTGTATCTGTCTGACCCTCTAACACTAGCTTTCTTTTTTTATTCTATCTACTTGTTTTCTTCATAAAAAAACCCCCCAAACAAACTATGTGTTAAAACTTGCTACGTGTACTGCGTTAGACTAACCGAGACTTGTCATAGCGCTTGCATATCGTTGCTCTTTTGTTGGTTTTGATTGCTTCTATTGTCCTCATTTGTGTCGCTTTGGATAAAAGTTTACTAAATAACTAAATGTAAATGTAAAAAATGCAAATAATAAATATAAATGTAAAAGAAGAGGGAAAGGAGGATATGCACACACAAAAATATAGGCCGAAGTCCACAAAAGTACAAAGTACCACTGATTTAGACTGAACTCATGAGCTCATACTGCATGAGCATCGGCCTATATTTTTGCATGCAGATTCGATTTCATTAGTAAAATCTGCAGTCAAATGTGTATTGCAGTTATACCCTACAATGCTATGCAATCATATGTTATGCGATTCCAGTGATAGTTCACTATGTTGATCCGTATGTGGTTGTTCGTTTCCGTGGAACACCAAACAGTCTCAATACAACAATGCTTCAGAGTGACCGCAAGCACCAAAACAGTAGTCCACATGACTCATGCGCTATCTTCCAAAACGTCTGAAGTCATATGATAGATTTTCTTTGAGGAACAGACTGAAATTCAAATCGCTCACTGAAAATCTTTGAAATCTCATCTGTGTTCACAGTGAGCTTGACAGATGTGGTCACTATCAGCTGTTGTTGCATGGAACAAAGCAGAAAAATATCAGCATACGGGTTTGGAACGAAATGAGGGTGAGTAAACAATGTCAGAATTTTCATTTTTGGGTGAACTATTGCTTTAATAAACGATCTTGATGTGTATAATTCATCAGGACGTGTTATTCAAAAGGATAAGCATTCATCAAAACATAGTGGTTTCCTCTGTCTCTGAAATAACTTTCCCTGCTGACATACTCGAGTCAAACAGGTGCTGATAGCACACTAATAAACTACATTACTGTTCAAAAGTTTGGGGTCAAAAGTGTGATCAAAAGTTATTACAAAAGATTTCTCTTTTAAATAAAAGCTGCTCTTTCTTTCTATTCATACAAGAATCTTTCAAAAATAAAGCAGCGCAACTGTTTTATTATCAACTCCGATAATAATCAGAAATGTTTGTCGAGCAGCAAATCAGCATATTAGAATGATTTCTGAAGGATCGTGTGACACTGAAGTCTGGAGTAATGATGCTGAAAATTCAGCTTTGCATCATAGATATAAATGACATTTTACAATATATTTACATAGAAACCAGTTATGTTAAAGTCCTGGTCTTCATTATTTCTACTGAAAAGTTTTCCACTCTGAAATGTGTCACATTGTGAAAGTTAAATTCATTGTGAAATCATTTCATGTTGTTTTTATTAAATATGGCATCAATCCATCATGCAACATCTGATTTTGAAACAGTCTGGGGCTGGCAGCATTATTTCTGCACCACTAGCAACACAAAAAAGAACTGCCTTTATTGTTTCCCATTTCTATTGAAATGAACAGGGTTGCTAAATAAAAATTTTCTCCAGGTATTGTTAAGGAAGCAGGAACCTACTGTCTGTTTGGTGGCTCCTCTTTGGGTTTTGGTGTAAGGGCTGAACTTGGGTTTGGCTGGTTTCCCTGCAGCTCTGTCTTTATGGCGTCTGCTGCTGATATGCTGATGATACAAACACAGAATGTGACACAGATGTGATGAGCTGACAGACACAGTTTACAGATTCTATAACAGCGTTTAATGCTGTGATGAACTTTTCATACCAAATTAAAATACAATTTGCACTGCAGATTATTTGCCACATGCATTTATAGCAAAACAATCCACTGCTATTAGCGGCACCAAAACAGAATACCCCATCTTTTATTCTTTATTTAGACTGAATGATGTTGAATGTATGATTTTGATTTATTTATGTTTCACTATGATTTTTTTTTTTTTTAAATATTGTTTAATATTGTATGGATGGTGGGTATCTATATCCTCCACAAAATTACAGAAATCATTTTTATATCAACATATATCTACACAACTAATTAAAGTAATTATATAAAAAAGCGCTTAATTAAAATATTAAAATAAAAATATTTCTATCTATCTATATACATACTGTATTTATATTTAATTTATAACAATAATAATAGCAATAACAACAACAAATTATATTAATTAATACTTATTATATACTTTCGTTTATTACATGGAATTACACGCATCTTTCTTCAAAAAGATATTTTATACTTTTTAATCTTTCCATCTCTTATAAAATAAATGGTTTAACCACTGCTTTAAAGCAGGTACTGTACATCAAAAATAGGCAATTATTACTATTATTTTAGTAAAATAGTAAATAATAGTTCACTAAAATCTTTAAAATCTTAAAATCTTCCAGTAGAGTGACAACATTAGAGTTACATTATAAATGAAATATCACAAGTAAAATCTGTAGTCAAGTGAGATTTTTACATTATTTTACTGAAATCCATGCCTTTGATGCTGCCTACGCAATGCCGGCGCGTCACGCTGTGCTTGCGCTTTCACAGTGACAATCAAATGAGGTTCGGCGCTCACCTGCTTGAGCTGCGTCTCTGAATTGACGTGCACGTCGCAGGTTTCACAGTGGAATGTCTTGTTCTGCAGGCCCGTGTCTGCTTTAGTGGGTGCAGCCAGCTTGCTCTTCAGACCGGCCCTGGGGAAGGATTTGATGGAGCCGTTCCCACTCCGAGCCTCCAGCATGGTTTTGTGTTTGGTGCCTGAGGAACAAAACATGGCAGGTTCAAAACATTTATCATCTTAATGATACGCATTCGCCAGAGAAAATAAAAATGTGAGGGCTGGACGTGGTCTTTAGTGCTGATGCATCACATTTCAAAGTCAATTACTGTATATGTTTTAGAACTAAGTATACGCTAACCGTCAAAAGAGACATGTGACTGAATTTATGGTTCTCATGGATCTTAAACTCATTGAAAGGTCTTTGCTTTAATACTTGAAAAAAAAAAAGATACAGATCAGCTGGATCAAATAATGAAGGAACAGCAGCTTCTGTGACCCACAGCTTTGGTTTCAGTATTTTTATGATTCATTTTCTCCATAAGCATATTTTTAAAAATCTTTCAAAAGTTCCAAACCATGAACCAAATCAAGCAGCTCCACATCACAACATTTATCTGAAGCAAAAAGAGTTTCAGAAGAGGCAGTCAGTAAGATTTCTAATGCTTTTAAAAGAAAAGTCTTTTCTGTTCACCAAGGCTTTGTTGCTAATTATCATGTTAATGTAAACTAATTAGTCTGAAAAATGTCCTCACAACCCAACTTGCCAAAAATCAAAACCGAGGTGCAGTATCTTGCCGTAGTATTTAAAGGGATAGTTGACCCAAATATGAAAATTTGATGTTTATCTGCTTATAATGGACCATTGACACTCTATATACAATCTCAATTAGGAGTGTCAATGGTCCATTTGAGAGATAGGTGGCAGTAATGCACTTATAAGTCTGCGATCCGCCGTAAAGCAAGAAGAAGAAGAAGGCGCGTCACGCGCAGGCTGTTGTGAACACGCTCAGGACAGTTGGACATTGCGGTGTATCAGAGGAAAAAAAACAATATAAATACTGTTCAGTTTCTTGCACAGATCGATCGTTTCGTGTCTTTAGACCTCAATGTATCGTCACGAGCCACAGGGTTTAATTTGGTTTTGTCGGTGTATGTTTTTTTGACTCTCAAATCCGTGGAGCCCATTGACTGGCATTATATGACTGACAGACTGCAACGGTTTGAGTTAAAAATCTTCGTTTGTGTTCTACTGAAGAAACAAAGTCACCTACATCTTGGATGCCCCGGGGGTAAGCAGATAAACATCAAATTTTCATTTTTGGGTCAACTATCCCTTTGAGTATTTTAGTACTTTTTAAATTTCTTTTTTAAACTCTTTGACTCACAGTTTCTAATAAAGAAGCTGTTCATTACAGTAATTTACATTTTTTACCATTACAAGATCACTGTAATTTTGAGTGAATTGTTACTTTCATAAAACTGCAGCAACAACGATAAAAAGCCCTTTTTTAAAGGCTGTTTCATCAGTTCTGTTGTCTTGCATGTGTCAGGGTAAGACCTGATCCTGTTCAATTCAGAAAAGCCTCAGTGCAGGCGCTCTGAGAAGCCGCTCACCGCTGTTATGCGCATCTAGCTGTGACGCCGAGTTGACGGCCACCTTACAGAGGGAGCAGTAGAGCAGACGCAGCGCTTTCTCATCCTCCGTCTCCGTCTCTGCCTCTGGACTGACTTCGGGGTCGTTCTCCTCCGGTTCAGGCAGGGTGGGCGTGATGGATCGGCCGTCCTCTCCTCCTGACACTGAGGTAGACTCTGGCTCTGTGGGCTCCACACCGGGGCCGGACCCTTGGGCAAAAGAGGGTGATGAAGGGGCCACAGGCACTCCAGGACTCCCACCTGTAAAAGACAAATGACCTGTTATTGGTAAGTGTGATAGTGCTTTAGTGTTTATACCATAGCAGATCTTGTTTAAAATAATAGTTTTAGGGTTATTATTGCGAGTCTTTTGTTTTGATCTCAAGTGTTTCATAATGTGAAACTGTTCTTGCACTGATGCCAGACTCATCATTCATATATTACGGATAATTGTTTGGTTTCCATGTATCAAGGTCCAAATATAAAGAGAAAATAATTGATATTAACTACCATTCATTTTTTAAAGTAGGCTACTTAATTTAATAGATTATACAAAGATATATTATACAAAAACATTGTTGCTCAATTTCCAGCATAAACCACACGCAAAACTAAAAACAATTAAGAAAATATTAAAATAATATATTACAATGTAAAAATAAATCTAAAATCTAAAAAGCAAACAATAAGTCTTCATTTATTATGAATAACCATTTAGTTTGTATCCATCAAGGTCTAAATATAAAGAGAAAATTATTTACTAGATATTTTTGGACAATTCAGTCCTGCATAACTAACAAAATATACTGCAATACAAAGTGTAATTTTAATATTAATAAAATAATAATAATAATTTAATAAAATGTAAAAATTGAAATAAAAAAAAACAAAAATAAATACAGACTCATTATTCATTTATTATGTATAATCATTTAATTCGCATCTATCATTTTTTTCAAATATAAGGAGAAAATGATTAAGATCAAGTACCTTTTCATTTTGAACGTCTTTAATTTTATGGGCTATGCAATATAAAATCTAATAAAAACTATTTTAAAAAATATAATAACTTAATAAAATGTAAAAATGAAATTATTACAAATTAAATGAAATAAATATTTGATAAACACATGCCTATTTTTCTAACTGAAGCACTGCACCGAATGCTATTGAGGTGCAAATACAAGTCAGACTTTTCTAATTATAGACACATTATATTGTCCACTGGATGGATGAGTATTGGATTGTGTTTTGGATGAATAAATATGCAGCAGGCACACATAAACACGAACCCTGATGTCACTGATGACTTGTCGACCTCTAAAAGCTCCTTCGTTGCCATTGTCAATAATACATGAGCACATTATTCCATCAAACAGCACTCTCGCGTTCTGGCTGCGAGTTTTTTCCTGAGTGTTGGACTTGCTTTGATTTGAAGACTTCCTTTATTTGTGCTGGAAAATAACTGTGTCAAATATCGAGATCGATGGCGCCACACGCCAGTATTACCTAATGCGGTCGACACTGAAATTAATTGCACCAAATAAGATAAACTGCCGCTGATTTTCCCCAGATGAGGTCTGCTTTTGGCAGGACGCTCTGATCAATGTCTGAGGGTGTCTGAACTCTTTGTACAGTAATAACACAGAGCCTCTCTTCATTTCAGACCCTGGGGACTCAATCGATACTGAATTATGTCGTTCTATTTTGGTGACCCGTTAAGTAGAGTCTCTTATTTATCCCAGAGCTCCTCTTTGGATCATCTGTAAAAGAAAAGAGGCATGGATGCAACCGAACATCTTGCTCAAACTAAGACCAATTAGTTAACCCCTAGGGCTTCAACAAACGGTTATTTTGAAATTCAATTAATCTAATGATTATTAGAATGAATAATCAACAAGTTGATTATTGCACTGAATAATCAGTAAACCTTCGACGTTCGTGATCAGTTTCAATTCATTAAAATACTGAGTTCACATTCTGCACATATTCATATATACATAGAGCTGTTGAAATTCTAACTGAAAGTGACACTGGCATTATTTTTTTCATGGTTAATATTGTAAAGTTGCTTGCTTTTTAGCAGTCTATTGTATAACGCGCTATTACAAATATAACATGACTTGGAGTGCTGAATTACAGCTAAACAGCTAAAACCGGAAGCTAAGAATAAATTAAATTTTAGATTGTGTTTTATTAATGTCTACACCTACACCAACCCTAAACCTACCCCTTACAATAATGCAAAAACAGTAATTATTGTTACATGAGGTACACTTAAGTACAGTCTTGATACACATTATTTTAAGCAGCTTATATCTGTGTACTTACATTTATAATTACGTTGTATAAAGTCTGCAACACATATGTAACAATCTTTTGGTTACATAAGTAACTGTGTAACAGACTCGGTCTGTTACATATGTGTAACAGTAGCTGCTTATTACATCTACATAATCACAAACTGTAAGTACAGGCTGTTCCATAACTTAGTTACATAGTAAGTACATTTTATTTCATGTAAGTACAACAGCTACTACTAAGTACTTAACTATGCAATTACTCTGTATTACGGACACCTTAAAATAAAGTGTTACCCAAAATGAATGTATCTGTAATCAGTTACAGTTACTAATGAAATTGTTAACGATTACAAAAGGGTTGCATCTGAATATTTGCACACATCCACATACAGATTTAATTGTTTTCTTTCCCAAATTACACTGATTACTCTAAAATATGAGACATACGGTCCTATGATTTCCGAGATGCGGAAAACGCATGGTTTGTAGAATCCATTCATAAAAATGGAATTCCTATAACACAGAATGTCACGGAATATGCCACATTTTGGATGAATAAATCAAAAGTAGGTCAGTACACTTGAATCAAAACACGATATGGACTATTGTCTGTGAATATTAAGCTGCAAAAATACAATATATGAATCCTGCATGTACTGCGTGTCTCTGGAAATTAATGGCGTAGAATACGGTTTCGTTTACACACACACTGAAGCGCGAGCATTTTATAATTTCTATTGCGAAAACTATCATCATATCATATACAAACAGACAACCAATGTTTCAAAAAGACACAAATTCACTAGTTTAGTACACAGAATAGGACACATGCTTATTAGATAACTGTTTTTTTTTTTTGCCAAAGCATTGTTAGATGCCAGTGTTTCCTGTAGTTACGCAAAGATTTGATTTTAACAACAGTACCAGTAAACTATTTCTTGTTATGATTTTAAATCTGCATTTAACTTAACAGATCAATCTCAAAGTAAAAAGCGGTGCTAAATGATTTTTTTGGTGGACGTGTTCAATTATTATCATCTTAAATTCAAGTGATGAAGGATTTTCTGTAATCAGTGTTAAATAATACTGTAAGGTTAACCCTGTATGCTGTAAATGTTTGAAAATAATTAACAGTTGAACACATTCATTAGAAATTTAGAAAAGTAATCAAACATAATCAAAATACTTTAATATAGTAATTGAAAAAGTGTGTGAGTGACGTGACATACAGCCAAGTATGGTGACCCATACTCAGAATTTGTGCTCTGCATTTAACCCATCCAAAGTGCACACACACAGCAGTGAACACACACACACCGTGAACACACACCCGGAGCAGTGGGCAGCGATTTATGCTGCAGCGCCCGGGGAGCCTTTGGATTACGAGTTCGACTCTCTAACCATTAGGCCACTAAAGACTAAAGTTACACTACTATTACATTTTAAATGGGGTAACCTGTAATCTGTAACCCATTACATTTCCAAAGTAACGTTCCCAACACTGAAAATCACGCTATATTGTTGCATGCTCAGTAGAGGAATCTGTATACCATCTAGCCTTAACCCCTACATGTCTCATAAGCGTGTCTTCTTCTATTGGATTATATATGGGAGGGCTGAAATACAGTCGCGCTACAGCGCCACACTGGTCAAACTGCATTATTGCAGGCACTTACATTAGTTCATATGAGATCAAACGACTATTCAACTACAAAAATATATATTTTTTTATTATTATTGTGGACAGTGTCAATACGTTTGCCTAATCGTTTCAGCCCTAGTTAACTCTAACTCCACCAATATAGTTCTGCACATATAGTTTTGGAGCCCAGAGTCCTTCATCCGCGTTGAAAGGCTCACCAGCTGGCTAAAGGAGATTAGCTTGTTGAGCCGTGGACCGGGGCGCCAGCGCCGATGGCAAAAAGAGACCATTTCTCTCCCACCAGAGAAGCATCATTGACCATGACGGCTCGCCACAGAGAACTTCATTTACACTCCAGTTTCTATTAAATCTGCAGCGGCGGCCACACGGACACTTCAGTCGAGCTTGACCACTGTGAGTAAGAGCTGGGAACTCAACCAGAGACAACAGGAAACCAAAAGAGCTCTTCTCAAAGCTCTACAGATGAGGCTTTGAACAGGGAAAAAAATTGTTGTAACAGTCCACGTCAACCAGTAAAACCCTATTCGGACGGGACTAGTTTTACAGGGGGTCGTTAGAGAAATTTGTGTTTCACAGACGTACTTGGTGATTTTAATCTGAACCAAATCTGCCACGTCTGTTTTTTTCTCACACAACCTCTGTAATAATTCCAGAGCAAATTACCTACTGTTTTTCAGCAAACTCGTGATTCTCTGAGAAAACTAATCCCATCCGAATGCGATGTCTGTGATTGCCGGTGATATATATTTTTTTCACAATTCATTTTCTTGTGTGTTTTGGCCAACGTGAATTACCGTAGACGCTCTTACTGCACTCATGTTTGATATATTTGTCTCCCGGCAAAGAAACAACAACAACAACAACAACAAAAAACAATAATAAAATCAAGAGCCAGATCACATAAACCATTCAGACTGACTATTGTAATGTCAGCATCAGGTAAAATTACTCGCGTTCATTTCTGCACTCAATTACATAATGTTTTAATTACATATGGACCTTTATGAAAATTAAACACGGGTTTACTACAAATAAATAACTAAAGTAAAACTAAAGCAACCACACATTAACATGGTTTTGCTATAGGCTACTAGCCATTTAGCTTCACCATGGTATTTGTAGTAAAACTGATTATAGGCTACTAATGGTAATCAATCCGAATAACTATACGCAATTTTAGGTTATGTATTCTGACTACTTTTGGATTACTTTTAGATTACCTTTGACCTAATTTATAGATTTACATGAGATTATTGTTATTAAAAAAGCCAAAGAGAAATAAAAGGTATTCCATTCTTTGTTATCGACATCATGAAATGCAACTCCAGGGTTTCCCAAACTAATGGT
Organism: Acrossocheilus fasciatus; assembly: GCA_036784905.1. Lineage (NCBI taxonomy): Eukaryota > Metazoa > Chordata > Actinopteri > Cypriniformes > Cyprinidae > Acrossocheilus > Acrossocheilus fasciatus. The sequence continues at coordinate 32,761,297 of CM071953.1, forward strand.
AAATGAAAGAGTTGATGAAAAGCTATGCTTTAATTAAATCATAAAATAAATAATAAAATGAGAAAATAAAGAACAAAATAAAACACTTGAACTACTTAATTTGAAATATTTTATTTGTTTACCTGCATTTCAATGTGACCATTAACCAACATCAGAGAGCATGCAAATATGTTGTCAAATTATTGAAATTTTAAATTAAACCTGTTTGACTAACAAAAAATAAACAAACAAACATGAAAACAGCAATCACATGTTAAAGTCTTCCGGGTTTTAAATATAGGGTGTCATTTGTTAACATTTGTTAAAGCATTAATGCACTAACTATTGCATCATACACTAACAATGAGCAATATATTTAAACGTTATTTCACAGTCGATTAACTAATATTAACAGTATTTTGCTGTGAAAAATGTATTAAATGCTGAGATTAACTAATGTAGTGAACTAATGTTACCAAATAAACCTTATTGCAAAGTGTCAGCAAATTCATCAATATTTTGAATTACTTTTATTTTTGTGTTTTCAGTTTTATTTCTTTAATTCTAATTTTAAAATTTTAAAATTGAAATGTTTAAGTTTTTAAATTTGGGTTTAAAATGTCAAATTCAAGTTTTCATTTGAGCTTTATTTCAATTATGTTTTAATAGTTTTACTTTTAGTACTGGTTTAGTAAACGCACATTTGGTGCAAAGATGTGTGTGAAGGAGCACATCATCTGGAAAAAATTATGTCCTATTTTAAGTAGGATGCTGAATCACAGGCAATTCCACCAATTATGTATCACATTCCACTTAATGATTCTAGTTCCATAATGACTTCATTAATGACTTTTTTATTACTTTTGAGGAAAACCCTCAAATAAATAGTTCTGAATATATACTGAACAAACACAACACTATTTATATAACATTTCAAACAAGAACTAATTTGTCTTTTTGGCTGACTCATTAAAAAGAACCGGTTCAAAAGAGTCATTTGTTTATGAATCATGAAGTTTTTCATAATCTAACAAAATTGCCAAACTTATCTTTGCTGCAAGAACACTGTGTGGATATATGTATCTTGTGAACAAACCAAGCAATTTAGATAATATTTTCCATCCAGCTTTACTCTTTCAGTGAAGAGGTAATTTAAAACAGCTCCACTTACAATTAATCAATTTACCGCTAACGTCAAAAAGCCCACAAAGTCATTTGCTGTTTATAGAGAGATTCACCTTGAACGACTGATAAAGAGTAAATGAGGTGAGCGGCGGCGCTGACCTGAACATTAGCCTCATTTTCATCTACCATCAGGAGACTCGGATCACAAGCGGCCAACTCTACGTGAAGTCTGGCACATCCCAAACTACGACGTGTGATCAATTTGAGCAGCATTTGTGTGTGAAAATAAGTCATTAAAGGGTAATTTGTGAGAGTACAGGCTGCTTTGATTGTCTGTCAGTGTGCTGGTGATCTATAGACTCTGCTGTGACCTGTGAGGCAAAAGAAGGAGAAACGCTCTCTGATAGAACATCAGAGAAGGAAAAAGACAAAGAGATCAATGATTCCTCATTAATGACCGGAATGGCCTTGATCAATCTGCTCGATCAAGGTGCTGAAGGTGGCAGAACAGATCTGGGTCAATCCATCTAGTTCATTTTTATGTCACCAATCATATTCCGAAGCCCTAAAATATTTGGAAAGACACTTTTTGGACACACTTGAAATATCTGAATGTTACTGCACTCGTTTACAAAATATCACAATGACACTTTTTTTTCTTAAATGCTAAAATGCAATGACATTCATACATTTTGTAATTGTGGCTAAAGAGTCTTAATACTCTTTGTATCTTAATGGCTTGTATAAACACTCTAAAATATCATCTTGTTTGATACAATTGTTGATAACATTGCCATTGGAAAAGATATATATATATATATATATATATATATATATATATATATATATATAAATACATATATACGGCTCATATATATGTTCATTTCATTCTTTTATTAATCTTATATGTACAGTAATGGCCAAAAATATCGGCACCCTTGGTAAATATGATCAAAGAAGGCTGTGAAAATTAATCTGCATTGTTAATCCTTTTGATCTTTTTATTAAAAAAATTCACAAAAATCTAACCTTTCATTGCATAATATGAATTTAAAATGGGGGGAAATATCATTATGAAACAAATCTTTTTCTCCAAATACACATTGGCCACAATTAACGGCACCCCTTTATACAATGCTTCTTGAAACCTCCATTTGCCAGTTTATCAGCTCTAAATGTTCTCCTATAATGCCTGATGAGGTTAGAGACACCTGACAAGAGATCAGAGACCATTCCTTCATCCAGAATCACTCCAGACCCTTTAGATTCACAGCTCCATGTTGCTGCTTCTTCTCTTCAGGTCACTCATTTTCTACAGGGTTCAGGTCAGAGGACTGGAATGGCCAGCAGAAGCTTGGTTTTGTGCTCAGTGACCCATTTTTGTGTTGTTTTTGAGGTTTGTGTTTGGATTATTGTACGGTTGGAAGATCCAAACATGGCCCATTATAAGATTTCTAACAGAGTCAGTCACTTATTGATTTTTTATCTGTTGGTATTTGATAGAGTCCATGATGCCATGCGTCTAAACAAGATGTCCAGGACCTCCAGCAGAAATATAGGCCCACAACATCAAAAATACAGCAGTATATTTCATTGTACACATGGGGTACTTTTCATCCCTGTGTTCACCAAACCCATCTCGAGTGTTTGCTGCTAAAAAGCTAATTTTTTAGTTTGATCTGACCATAGAAGTCAGTCCCATTTGAAGTTCCAGTCGTGTCTGATAACTGAATATGCTGGAGTTTGTTGTTGGATGAGCGAGGAGAATTTTTCTTGAAACCCTCCCAAACAACATGTGCTGATGTAGGTGCTGTTTGACAATGTTTTTTTTTAAGGTTTTCTGACCCCGAGACAGCCATTTTCTGCAATTCTCCAGCTGTGGTCCTTGGAGAGTCTTTAGCCGCTCAAACTCTCCTTCTCACCGTGCATTAGGACGATATAGACACACGTCCTCTTCCAGGCAGATTTGTAACATTTTATGTTGATTGGAAATTCTTAATCATTGACCTGATGGTGGAAATGGGACTTTTCACTGCTCTAGCCACTTCACTAATTTGTGAAGCTCAATTATCTTTTGCTGGACATCAGAAATATATTCTTTGGTTTTTCTCATTGTGATGGATGATTAAGGGAATTTGGGCTTTGTTTTCCCTCCTATTTATATTTCTGTGTAACAGGAAGCCGTGGCTGGATAAATTCATGTTCATAATCACCCTGGAGTGCACAAAATTGTGAATATGAATGAGAATATACTTCAGAGATAATTTACTAGGGGTGCCAATAATTGTGTCCAACGTGTATTTGAGCAAAACATTTATTTCATAATGATATTTCCCCCCATTTTAAATTCTTATTATCCAATGAAAGGTTAGACTTTTGGTGAATTTTTTAAATAAAATATCAAAAGGATTAACAATGCAGATTAATTTTCACAGCCAAATTTTCTTTGATAATATTTACCAAGGATGCCGATATTTTTGGCCATGACTGTATATATATATATATACATAAACTGGAAAAAAAAACAAATTCAAAAAAACTTGCCAAACTTTTTAAAGTTACTTGATATGCTACGATAACTAAAACTGAAAATAAAAACTAGATATATTTTAAAAACTAATAAAAATTAAAAATATTCACTTCAGAAAAAGATTAAGAATTAAATAAAATATAATTTTTTATATGTCTGATAAAATTACAGAAATTAGTTTTAGAAATTAGTTTTATATATATATATATATATATATATATATATATATATATATATATATATATATATATATATATATATATACACATATACACATATATATAATTTTCTCAAGTAACCCAATAATGAATGATGTACAACCCAAAGAAAGAGAGCTGCTCATTCCATCAGCTCCTCTCCGGTCCCACTGATGTGCCCAAATGCTCTGCCAATCTCTGCTCTTTAATTACGGGGGCAGTAATAAGCGCACGTCTCCATAATCCTTCCACCCTCGTTATTATACCAACTAATCAGAAAGTTCCCTTGAGTTCTGATTACATTTTTACCATGATGCTGGATTAAGGCCTCTAATTATAATGATTACGCCCCATTATGAATCACACTGACTTGTGAAATCAGTCCCCTAGGGCCACACATTCCTGTCAGACCTCTGTTTTTTTATTAATTGCCCCAAATATCTCATTTAGAAATTCTCCATATTTTATAGAGAGTAATAGCTGCTGTGAAACACCAGTGAGGAGGTCATTTGTGCTGCTGCCATCATACCGCGACACGACAGGTTTCTACTGACAGCCAATCAGCCTGTCCACACTGCGTGACACGACACATTCACAGCCAATCAGAAGAGATTTGATGTTTCATGTACTGTTGAGATTTTTTTTTTTTTAAAGAAATTAACTGTTTTTTTGTTTGTTTGTTTGTTTTAGCAAGGATGCATAAATGTAGCCACCTCCAGCATTTTTGATCATTTTCACAAAAACTTCATGCCCCCAGAATATTTTGTTACATGAATATCTGAACATGCAAAATAAAGAAAAGAGCCTCTGCTTTCAAACCTATTTTACTCTAGCTTCATGCTTTCTTTTTTTATCAACACTTGAATTTGGATAAGTTTCATAAAAAAGTAACATTTTGAACAAAAAGCTGGGATTGGATTCAAAACAATGATCAAAACAAAGATGTAGTAGATCACTTCCATCAATTATTTTACACATGCATCTGTTTACATATGTGACTGTTTTTTTTTTTCAGCTGATTCTTCACCATGTTTTGATCCTGAGATTCTGTACTCTTTCAGAGGATGTGTAATAGTGCCTCCCACCGTAAAACAGTGAAAACACAGAAAGCCAGAAAATTCCCTCATTGGTGGAGAAAGAGTTAAATTGATTAAAAAAAAATAATAATTACAGCAAAGACATTTATAAGATTCTATTTCAAATAAACACTGTTCTTTTGAATTTTCTATTTATCAAAGAATCCGGAAAAATAAAATGCATCACGGTTTCTACAAAACATTGATAATAATCAGAAATGTTTCTTGAGCAGCAGATCAGCATATTAGAATGATTTCTGAAGGATCATGTGACACTGAAGACTGGAGTAATGATGCTGAAAATTCAGCTTTGCATCACAGGAATAAATTACATTTTACAATATATTCAAATAGAAACCAGTTCTTTTAAATTGTAATAATATTTTACAATTTTACTGTATTTTTGATCAAAAAATGCAGCCTTGGTGAGCAGAAGAGACTTTCTCGGCAGAATCATCATCATCTGTACGTGTGTGTTTGTAAGGCTTTTTTTCCAGTTCAGTGCCTGATGAAAGGCTGAGCGCTGCAGACAGTGAAGATGCTGGGAAAGGATATCAGGTTTGCTGATGACTGAACAGTTGGAGTTTTCAAATCTCTCTCTTCTCAAAATAAATTTTTATTGCCCTTTCTCAAACTTATTGGATTCCTCTGTGTATTTTTCCCCCCTATAACTTTCTCCTTTCTTAGTTTATACCATTTATACTGACTTTAAGGCAGTCCTTACTTGTGCAGTTTTGTTTAGTGATGCAGAAATTACACACTTCACCTTTAACTATCAACTCTGTGTTTCAGATGTTTCTTATAAAATGCCTCAGGGGGAATAAAAATGAAAGCAAATGAGCCATTAAGTAAGAGTATAATGCAATGAAATGAATGCGGATAGCAGCTCAGATCATTTGATGTTTTTTGTTGAGATTTCTGACTTTTAATGGCTAACTTTGATATCTTGGCAAATCTGAACGAGGGTTAATATAGTTAGCTAAAACTAACACCATACAAAACATTTTCAGTGCTTGTAATAAACTTTTTAATTCATTAAAATCAGAAAATATTACTAAAAAACTAATCAGGGTTTCTGAAGGTTTTACGAAGTTAAATTTAAGACTTTTTAAAGACCGTTTAAGTAAAAAAAATAAAAATAAATTGCTCAAGGCATAAATCTGTTTGCTCCCAACCACTGGAAATAATTGATCACATTGCAAAAATCTGATGTTGTTCCTTAGTTTATTCACCATGGACAGATATTTATTTTTGCTTTAAACAAACTCAATAAACTTTGTTCAGTTTCTCAGAAAACAAGAAACTTCATATCTTCATTTTGCATCTTAGGTAAACTTATCTTCATTTAAGGATGTTTAGAAATTTGCATTGGAAAACAAGACACAAATCCTGAAAATAAACTTTTTTTTTATGATTTTGAGACTTTCTGTCTGATTACGACCTTTTTAAGTCTTGCAGAAGGCCTGTATCTCAACCATACTAAATCTGAACACAGACGGAGACAGTGTTGTGATCTCTTCTGAAACCGACACATGTAAGATCCCAAGGCTCTTTTTCTCAGGAGAAACGTCTGAGCAGCATCAGATTTGCAGGTGATATTTCACACAGCGTACGGTTTTAGAGACCCGAGAGCATCATCCCGGTCCGTAATCCAGCCCTGAAGCACGTGAAAGCGTCTCCTCTTCTCTCTTCCCTGACTCGTGTTTTCTGCCCGCATTGTGCAGCTGTCTGAGCTGGCGTCCCTCCCCTGACAATCTGCTCTTTAATAGCTAATATCAGGGTACATTTCCTGCGGCACTGGACTGGAACAGAGAGATGGAAGCGTCTCTGTCACACACACACGCATGCACGCGGCTGCTGACTCATCTCCTCATCTACAGCGGCTCTCTCTCTGCCCTCTGCCCGTCTCGGGCATCACATCAAAGGACCGTACTCTCTCTCTGCCTCAGATAGCGGCCATTTGTGCTGCTGCTGCTGTCTCACTGATTAGATGTCATTTTCAGCTCTGACAATTTCTTACTTTTGTTCCATTTTTTTTATTTGTACACGTCTGTGGCACCGCTAGATCTGGAGGTGCTGTAGTGTCTTTTTTCTAGCCTCAAATGATTTAGATGCACCAGGGAAAAGAAAGTAAGCCAGCTTTCACTTCCAATAATGCTTCACTTAGTAATTATTTCTACAAAGTTACTACTACTACTACTACTAAACAAAATGTAAAACACTTTTCCAGGTACAAAATCTACATCTAAACAAAACAAGCCCTGCAGCCTATGCATGCAAACACATTGTATATGCATGGCAGTTTTGTCTTTTGTTACTTCCCAAAGTTTTAAAGTTTTCATTTTTGTGAAGTACTATTTTTAATATGCATGTAAAAATTTAATATGTTAGTTTATATAAATGTTTAATAAAATAACAATGTAAATATTTAATATAAATAATATATAATAATTCATAATAATAATTTGTTACATTTTCTGGGTACTCAAAGCGCTTTACATAGAAGGGGAATAGAAATATATAATATTTATATATAATATACAGCATCATTTTATATTATATATATATACATATGTGTGTAAATATTATATGCTATACTATCATACAACATATTTATTTATATAATGTTTATATAATATCATGAAGCATAAATTATACAATATACAGTCAAACCAAAAATTATTCAGACACCAGATATCATTCATTTTTTTACTGGTGGGTGCAGGACTCTATAGTTCATTTATGTAAGTGAGGATAGCAAAATAAAGTAAACTGTGACATATTATACCCAAAAATTATTCATACAGTGGACTACCAGTAAAACTGAAAAAATTTGGGACCAAAATTATTTAGACACTTTGACCTGAGCATGTTTTGATTAAGTGTTTTTTCTTTAATTGCTAATGTGAACTTTTTACACCCCAGACTGAACAAAATGAAGTATTGCTTGGTAACTGATTGACCTAAATTGGTAATTGGTATATAATTGTGTACTTAAATTTACAGGCTGACAGCTATTCAACTGAATTCATTACATACCATTCTATCAAAGTTATCTGACATTATCAAGATGAATTTGTTCTGACACAGTTTATCTCTGAGGTCTTGTTATATTTTATGACCATTTTCTAAACAGCGAATAAACTGCGATCATTTGAGAAATGTTGAAGGTGTCTGAACAAATTTTGGTTTGTCTGTATATAAAATATGTAATATACAATATAAAATTAGCAAAATGCAAATTAATATCATTTTATTTATATTATTTTTATTTAAATAGTACACAAAAAATTACTACAAATAAACAGATCTTTTGTGATTTTACAATATACACATTTTGATCCTTATAAAGAAAACTTAAAATGAATTATTAAATAAAAAAAATAAAATTACAAATACCATCACCAACATACGAGTATCCCTGCCACAGAGTATGCATATAATGCATTTATTTTTCGCAAGGTCCGAAGCAATTTCCATACTGAAGTTTTGTATGACCTTTACAGATAAGCCCCAAGCTAAGAAATCCACTAAGAATGCAGTGACATCGAGGTGGAAGATAACAGATACCTCCAAAGTATGTAGTCAAATGCATACATATTCTCTTCCCACACATTATTCACTTCCCAGCCCTGACAAATGACTGTTATTTAATAAGAGAAAAAAAGAAAACCTTGAATTAAACACATTAAACAGCCACTCCAAAAGAGCAGACTATCTCGCGCGCTGCTATCTGCTCTCTGAAGCCGCCCTATTAGTGTCTGAGCCTCTGCTATTCATTACATGCGGCAAATAAACTCTAGATAATGCAGCTTTCAGCCGCCCCCACAATTCATCTCTCTGACATCTACGCACATTAATATTCATTACCGAGTGGCATTTTGACAAACAAACGCCCAGCTCGCCGCAAACGCTGGGAACGGGAGAGAAGCGGTTGGGTGTGATGCTGCGTTCGGTATGATGTGGCGTGATTTATCGGGAGGTTTCTGGCCCTGCGTGATCATGTACTCAACTGGGTCACGGCGCCCTTCTTTATTCGTAGGCTTTATTAATGCAAACAATACACCGGCTCGATTAGTTTTCTGATAACGGCAGAGGTAGGTCACCGATCCGTGCGTTTCCATTCCAGAGATACAAAAGGGGGAATTGACTAAAATGAATCGCACCCGCTGATGATAGCGCCATTTATATGCACGTGGTGCATGTGTTGTTTTAGCACCGTTCACTAAAGAAATTATGCAAATTGCACAGCGCAAATGTACACAAAAGACCTGTGGTAAATGCAAGGCGCATGGTGCAAAACCCAATTTTGAGTACTAAAGGGTGCAGGATGCAGCACACTATCACAATCTAACGTACTTAATGTGAATGCACAGCATCACTCCACAAAAGCACCTACTTTATGAATAAGGTGCAATCAATAATGAGTCTCATTTACATAGAAAGGAGGCGTGTTTGCATGGGAAAGAATAAAAATTGCTTAATTGAAATGCAGCATATTCTTATTTTAGCACCATGTAGTCAAAAAGATGATGCATATAGTTGCAATTAAATAAAGTACTGCAGAAGATAAAGGTGTACTTAATGCAAGGAATAGTTCACCCCGAAATAAAAGTTTGCTTTGAATGTATTCTCCCATCCAAGAGTTTGTTTCTTCATCAGATTTGGAGAAATGTGAATGGGTGCCATCAGAATCCAAACAGCTGATAAAAACATCACAATAATCCACAAGTAATCCACACCGCTCCAGTCCATCAATTAACGTCTTATGAAGTGAAATACATCAAATCCTTGCTTCTGGTTAATAATCCATAACCAGGAGAGACATATACATAGATCAAGCAGTGTTTACAGGCAAAAAGAGCCATAAACAAATATGTGGGTGTATTTTGATGTGAGAGGAAAACAGGAGATGGAATTTTTCACTGGAGAAAGCGTTATTATGGATTATGAACTCGTATTTTGACCAGAAACAATGGTTTGAAGTCTAAAGCGGCTTATTGATGGATTTGTTTCTTCACAGGATGTTAACTAATGGATTGGAGTGGTGTGAAATTACTGGTGGATTTTTGTGATGTTTTTATCAGCTGTTTGGACTCTCATTCTGACGGCACCCATTCACTGCAGAGGATCCATTGGTTAACAAGTAATGTAATGATACATTTCCCCCAATCTGATGAAAACTCATATTGGATGGCCTGAGAGGGTGAATACATTCTAAGCAAATTTTTTTTTGGGTGCACTATTCCTTTGAAAAAGTCTTGCCAAAAAAACACTGCAGAATTTTTTTTTCATCCACATGTATTTTGCAATTATATTCAGTTTCGTCTTTTGCAATATTTTTTAACTATATGAATAATCTTTTTGACTTGTTGACAAATCAAGAAAAAATGGATGTGTTGCAAAAGAAAAATAGTATTTCATTTACATGCATTGGGGTTCTTTTTACAATTAAATACAGCTTTGTCTTTTGCAGTATTTTTTTAAACTGAAAGATTGCATGCAAAACCATTGCAACTGTTTAGTAAACTCACCCCAAAGGGTTGACAAGAACAACTTTTGGTAACAGAAATGTGTTGTTATGAATTGCACAATGCACAGAGAACACAAACTGCTGACGCTAATGCATTATTTGTGTTTATGTGTTTGGTGTTGCATCTACGAATCCACACAAACTGCATTTCCTCTGGCTCATAGTGATGAGGCACTGCTTTATAAGACAATAACAGCTTGTGAAGGAGCGTCTCTCTGACTTCAGGCTACACTTTTGCCTTAAAATGCCACAAATTAGATTACACCAGGTGTTTGAGCACAAATAGACATTTTGATTGGGCGAGCTTGACTGCTGGGCCTAAACAAGCAGAACAAAAAAAGAGCGAAGTAAATTATTGGTTCCAGAACAGGTTCCAGACATGTGTTGAGTGCACCTAATTCCACAATGTGCTTACGTACACAATTTTGTGCCATGAGACTCCAGAAACCTGATCCAGCTGTAATCCTGCAGAGAATACAGCCAACCCCTGGATCACTAACAAACACACACAGGAGGATGCTGTTTGCTTTGGACCATCTCAAACAGCACTACGAGTCATATTGAACCACCAGAGCGATATATAACTTCGCTGTACTGCGGAAGAACATCAAGATCACGACAGGTCAATGAAAACCAGAACCTGAAGTGGGCATCATGCTATTTTCCACTGGTGCACATGAATATGAAGTACTGTACTGGTGCAACAGCAATACAATTACTCCAAAACGCCTGCCTAGGACTCAAATTACAGCCTTTAAGCCAATTCTTGGAACATATTTCTTGTTTCCAGTTCAGAGAGAGATCTTTGTGACAGAAATAGAAGAGGAGGTCAAGTCTTGTCCAGGGAAATCTGATGAATGTTTCTTCTGTAGCACAAAACAGCAATAAATCGCAGAACTCGCACAGATTCTTGTATTTTTCTGAGCGCTCTTTGTGAGTGCAAAACTTGCAGAAGATGTTTGGGTGTTCTAGGTGGTTTCTTACGTCTTCATGATACGACTTGTGTCAAGAAACCCCTTCAGATAACAAAACCCTCAGTTATAATATCATGTGTTCTACCAACCAGCTGCTAGTCTTTACATATGAATCAGTGTAAAAGTGTGGTCACATTTACTGCAGCTTGATGAAATTTTGTGAGCAAAATACAATTCCAGTGGCAATTTGTGCAATGAAGAATTTCGTCTGATGGACTTGCCTGTGCAAAGAAATCTCCCTATGCAATAACATTTCAGATTTAAGGTTAGTGACTCTGACACATGAATTTGCAACACAGACCAATTTTTTTTGTCAAGCCTGAAGTCACACGCCATTGTTTCTGGGTACAATGTTCAGATGCCAAAACAAACAACAAATGGTGCTAATATACACTCGCGGTGTGCTGTAATACTAAAGAAAAATCATGATCTCCATACCAAAATCTCAGATTGCCAGACATTGATCTTTTATGATCATTAAAATATGGGTGAATAAGTGAATGTTTAGCCATTTTATTGTCCACCAATCTGAAAAAAAAAAAAAAAAAAAAAAAACTATTAAAACTATTAAAAGAGTTTTGTTTACTTTCACTGTTTTTTTTTTAAACACATAATTTATTTAGAGTTGAGCAACAGTAACTGTGACCACACATTTCTATATTTTTGTTTGTTTTTGCCATTAAATCAGTAAATCTTAATTGATTTAATTTATTTATTAATTTAATTTACTTCGTTTTGTTTACATGCATTGTGTTTGCATTATTTTTATTAACTATATAAATCATAATTTTGACTCTGAAGACAGATGTTCTTTTGTTGAGGTTGCATGCAAAACTTATGCAACTGTTGCAACAGCTTTCTTTCACCTGCAAAGTTTCACTGAACACATAAAAAAGTTTTTTTTATTTTTTTTAGTTTAGTTGACATGCATTGTCTTTGCAGTATTTTTTTTTTCTTTTTTATTGACAATATAAATAATAAGATGCAGGTTCTTTTGCTGAGACTGCTTGAAAAATTGTGGCAACACCTTCTTTTCACTCAAGCAACAGTAAATGTGGCCACACTTTAATTCTATGAAATGTTTTGCCATTTTATCACATTATTTTATTCATCTGCTCAATCTCTAAAAAAAAAAAAAAACATACACTTCAAAAAGAATCAACACACTGCTCTTTGTATCATACAAGCCTGTTGCAAACGGTTCAAGATGAGCTGCACACTAACACTTCGGTTTGGGGGTTTATTCAAGCGAGCATGAGCAGCCGTAACAGCGATGCTTGTAAGCATGAGATAACGTCTCTTCTCTTACCTTTTCTTTCAGTGTTGCTGGCCGCTGTGGAGGGAGAGAGGCCTCTAGGCGGCTCCTTGTTGGTATTTTCCCTGGTGACCAGGGAACTCTTGTGTTTGAGGCATTTTGGGGCGTCCAAGGATTTCAGCTTCTTGGCGTGTTTGGTGCCTTTGTAGTGGGCCAATGCCTGGCTCTAGGAAACACAAAACGGGCCAACCCGTGGAGAGGGCCAGCCCGGACCAGGTGTTAGCAACATCAGACAGGGGCGAAGGAGCTCTGAGCCATGAGCAAACTAGCTGCTGGACGTAGCGCTGCAATGTGGCACGCTCGCATTTTATCGACATCAACCCACCCATCTGTGAGGGTGAAGGTGACATGACGCCCATCTTCAGAGCAGCCCAGTAAAATGGGGCTCTCGGTATGAGAAAGCCTGCTTGCTTGTGAATCTCACATCGCTCAGCGTCTTTGTGCTTCACCTGTATGTGTCGACTGTCTGGATCTGCTCCAAAATCTAACGAGCTACCTCCATATGCAGCATTTTAAGGCACCGTAGGCGTGCAGCACAATGAAAGGACAACTTTCCAATTTTTCTGTGTGAAAAATGTGAAGCTAAAAATGGTTTGATGATTTGGAGAAAGAAATGAAAAATGTATGAATGCTATAGAGATTAGAAACTGTTGTATTTCAGTATAAGATCGATTATACCGCTTGGCAAACGTCACTGAGAAAGTGAGCGGGTTTGGATAATTGCAAAAAATGTTGCATAAAAATATTTATGCAAAATTTCAATTTTTACATTTTAAAATGTAAATATCTAAAATAAAATGTGTTAAATATTTCAATAATTATACACACACACACACACACAAAATCATATAAAATATACATATAATTATACTACATATTATATAATATAAAGAATTCTTAAAATAATACTAAATTATTACAAAAATATTGTACACTTTTTATTTCATTACATTTATTCTTTTCAGTGACAAAACAAAATATCACAAAAAATAAATTACATTAATTTATGATGATTAAACTTTTAGTTTAAATTAATCATAGATATATATTAATTATATAAAACAAACGTGCTAAGTTTTGGGCTTTTCTGTTTAAAATATATACTTTCTGTTTTGTTTGTAGCTTCGCTCATCAATTCCAACACATGGTACCAACGTACAAGTTAACATTCATTAATTTATTCATTAAAATCATTAACTAGAAATATTTTGTGACACTAAATTTGTCTGTTTTTACTCAAGGCTTTCATTTGCAATATCCTAAGCCAGCATTGCATGTATTCTTCACAGAGAAGGAAAATCGCATTGTGGAAAAAATATATATTCATCACTAGAGCAATTCAATACAGCTTCTTCATTTTATTCCAATTCAATGTTTTATCTGCCATTGCCAATATAATAGTAATGTCTTCTATGAATCAATAAATATTGATTCCTTGTGATGAATTTCGTGATTTAGCATACTTAATTGCATCAGTCAAACGGCACAGTCTTCTGTGAATAAGGTGCAACCTTAATGAGTTTAATTTACATATAAAGGAGACGTGTTTGTGCTGGAAAGAATGACAATGACTTCAATTAAACATTCACAGCGTTAATTCGCCGCATTTAGTGCCTTCTTAAACTGGAATGATTAACTAATCAGCATATCATGTAATTAATTTGACTATCAATTTCAGCCGATTGACAGCGCTACTTCTGATTCATTCATTATTACGGCTTATATAATTAAATAATTGACTATTTTACCCAATATTAATGCATCTTATGCTTATTTATGTATTAAATTACAACCCCAGTAGCATAATCGAGTCTCCTTACTGGAAACGCTTGATTACGGTGGTTTGATTTCAGTCAGGATGTTCCCTTAGAAGGCAGCTCCCTATGTAGGCAGTAGACAGCAAGCAGCTCACTAGGTTTCGGCCTAGTCTCTTTGAGTAATGGTGTGGAATAAAGAGTCTGACAGAGAAGAAAAGAATGGCCTCTCCCAGTCGTCCGTGTGTGAGGTTATTATCCCGTATGACACAGACCCATACATAAAACTTCCAGCTCATCGTGGCTGACTTGGTGGGAAACAAATCTTTTAATATCCGTGGGCACAATGTAGGTAGCTTCAAACGCTCTGTGCCATTTGCTTTCACCTTCAAACCAGATTTATTACGGCTCAATTGGACCGTGCCATTCGCAACGTCTTTCAATTGCCCTTGTTTACCTCTAACCGCTAACTCCTGGACGCCTGTCTGACATTGCTAGCAGCGGGGAGGATACTATCAAGAGACGGCTAAACGCTTCTTTGAATAAATAAGGCAGACTTCACTGCTGCAAAAACAAGGTGGGCATGTGAGTAACAAAGGCATAGATGCTAGGGTCCAGAACTACATATTAAATAAATAAACGGTATATAAATATTAAATTATACTTAATAATAAAGGTCACTAAGTTAGAAAAATAAATAAATTAAACAATAATACATTAAAAATATAACAAAATAAATAATCAAATTAAGTAATAATACATTAGAAATAAGAAATAAACATAAAAGTTACATTATTTATAATATACACACACACACACACACACACATACAAAAATGAAAAATAAATATAAGTAGTAAATATATATATATATTCTTAATTTAATAATTAAATGTAGTAATAGGAATATAATAAAATTTAGTAATATCATTAATAATGCATAATTATATAAATGATTATATATTTATTACTTGCCATAAAACTGTGTTTTGCATTATTTCGCAATGGCGAGTAAGTTAGAAATAATAAATCAAATTAAATAATAATAAAAAAATGATAAATATAAAAATTCACAATTATTTCATTCAATGTAATAATTAAATTTCAAAATATTATGAATTGTCTATATCTGTAGAAATATATATATATATATATAAATATATAAATTAAATAAATAAAAAATAAAAAAGCTACAATAATTTCAAATAATTATAGTTTTTAAAATTGTAATTTATATATATATATATATATATATATATATATATATATATATATATATATATATATATATATATATATATATATATATATATATATATATATATATATACATACATTATGCATATTTATAAGAAATGTATTAATATTTATTACCGGCCATAAACCGTATTTTGCATTATTTTCTCCTAGCATACCGATGACATTCCATCACCCATATGAGCTAGTTAATGTCTCTTGGTAAAACTGCTGTTTACCTGCCAAAGCTGATTTTTACTCACATTTTGGTGCGCGTTCAGTTCTGGCCTTGCTTTCATACTCACATTCCTCTCATGACTTATTTCTTTACAATACCAGCCTGCTTGCCAGAGAGGTAATTTTGTAAAGACATTAAGGGCAGATATACCTTTATGAAAAGCAATAAGACGTCATGACGGATCAGGCTCCTTTTGATATATTGTATTTGTACAAATATCAGTGTGGGATATGGATCCTAATCATATAGATTTATATCACGGGGTTTGTAAGTAACACATCATTTGAGCGGGATAGTGTTATGAAAATGGCTTTAACAGCAAGATGAATGGGATGTTTCCTGACACCTTCCAGCTATTCGTTCCGTTGGCCAATCACAGGGGAGAATGCAGTGACACAGATAAATGGCATGTGCAATCTGAGCCGCAATCAACCATTCATTAAACGCATGACACGGAAGAGCTGCCACTGTGACGGCCGAGAGCGGACGCCCGACGAGGAGGAAGTCAGTCCTGCCCCGTGAGCCTTTAACTAAGATGGGCACCTGCAATGGGACGCTGTTAAATGATGCTATCAATCAATCATGGGAAAAGCAAATTAGAGCCGCAGTCTGTGTTTGGCAGGCAAAGAGCAAAGCACTTCAAGAACTAACTAGGTTTTCTCTCCCCTGCCATTATTTACTGTATTTATAATTCATACGCCCAGAAGAATCCATAACCAAGTGTCTCCTATTTATGTGAGTAACAAACACAGAAGCTAGGGGCTAAAGTACATTTTTGCCAGTAAGTTTGAAATTGAAAAGGAAGTTATTAATAACAATTAAAAGTAATTATAAAATATTATAATGATAATTCATTGTAAAAAAAAAAAAAAAAAAAAAAAAAACGTGATTAACAAAGACCAAGTTGCTAGTCCAGAACAAACTTTTGGGCAGTAAGTTAGAAAAAATTAAGTAAAATAAATTAAATAATGTTAAATAATAAATAAATAAAAATATAAAATGGTAAAATATTTATAAATAATAAATCTAAAACATAAATTAATATTGTAAATAATTGTACAAATAAATAAATAAACAAACAAATAAAAAAGACAATCATGTGAATAACAAAGGCACAAATGCTTAAGCTCAGGACTAACTTTTTGGTAGAGATAGATAGATAGACAGACAGACAGACAGATAGATAGAGGTGCAATAGTTATAAACAATAAATATAAAAATATAAATGAATAATACAAATACTTAAAAACTCAAAAAACAAATCAAAACAAAAAAACATGTATGCATGCTAAGTACAAATGACAAGCATTCTAAGGTCCAAGCATTCTTACTTTTTGGCAGTAAATTAAGGGGGGAAAATAAAATAATATTAAATAATAAATAAATACAAATATTTAAACAGGTAATAATTCTAATGATAACTGTAAATAATTATAAATAAAATATTATAAATATTAAAAATTATAAATAATTCTAAAAATAAAAAATAAATAGAATTGATTAAAAAAAAAAAAAAAAAAAAAACGCAAAGCATGACCGCCACTGTGATGGTCAAGCCTTTAACTAAGATGGGCACCAGCAATGGGACACAGTTAAATGACACTATCCATCAATCATGGGAAAAGCAAATTAGAGCTACATTCTCCATTTTTGGCAGGCAAAGAGCAAAAGCACTTCAAGAACTAACTAGGTTTTCTCTCCCCTACCATTATAAAATGTATTTATAATTCATACGCCCAGAAGAATCCAGAACCAAGCGTCTCATATTCAAACAGACCTGTGGTGATATATGAAAACCAAATGTCATTTTCAAAAGTCGCCCGGAACGCCTGGCTGGACTCTGTAATTCTCCTGAAACCATTTAATTTTTGAAAATGTGCCGCATAAAGGCTTCCCGCGCTCAGATTGGAACTGATTGGAAGCTGGAGCACAAACGGCCAATGATAATGAGGTTTTGCTGAGCATACGGCGTGATTTGAATGTATAATCTCTCCCAGGCGCTCTTTGTGATTGGCTGCTGGAGAGCTACAGGGTGTATGATTGGTCAACAGCAGCCCCGCCCCCTAATTATGTCACACGGTCCTGACGGATGCACATAATGAGCTGTGATTGTTGTGCGATAGGCCTCGGTCCTGCGGATATTACAGCTTAATATCTGACAGTGACGCTGTAAATGAGCACCTAATAGAGCGGATATGGGCAGTGCTGTTTCTAAATAATCCTATTTGGACTAAATACCTCGGATGAAAGCGTGGCACACAGGAAGAAGTTCTCCTGAATGGAAAATGACAAGGGATGGATGAAGGACGGAAGATAAAATTGTCCTCTAGGCCATTTCAAAGTCATCCTCAATGAATTGGATGCGTCAGTGGATGATCTATAGTCTGAGCCTAATAGATGGCTGGAGGTATGACGATATATAATGTATGACAGTAGAAATGGATCAAATGTATGGGCAGGACCTTCTTACTTGGTTTATACACAGTGTATTGACAGATCTTTGTACTGTTTGTAGGGCTGGGTAAAGATATCGATTCCCAAAACTAATGACTTTGGTTCTTTATAGTGAATCAAAAACACACAGTGTGGTCTGATTCCTGAAGTGAATGACTCTTAGGTTATCTTTAGTTCATCAACACAGTGCAACAAGAGTAGTCAGACTCTCAAAACAAATGGCTCTAATGAACTGGTCCTTTTTAGCAAATTAAACACACACAGTGTGACCAATGTAAACCAAATCACAAACAAATGACTCTTATGAACTGGTTCTTTTTAGTGAATCAAACACATGCAGCATGACCAATGGTATCCAAATCATAAGCGAATGACACAAATAAAAAGGTTGTTTTTAGTGAATTAAAAACATACGCAGATTCTTCTGGTTCTTTTCAGTGAATCAAATACAGTGTGACCGGTATACTGTAGTACGATTCACAAATGACTCTGATAAGCTGCTTCTTTTTAGTGAATTAAAAACATACAGTGTGACCAATATAGTCAGATTCTAGAGAAAACAAAAGACTCTTCTAATTTGGTTATGGCGTCACCAATGTAGTACGACTGACGAATCAAATGACTCTTATGAACCAGTTCTTATTAGTGAATCAAACACATACAGTGTGATCAATGTAATCCAAATCACAAACAAATGACTCACGAATCTGTTCTTTTTAGTGAACTAAAACAAATAGCGGAACCAATGTAGTCAGATTCTCGAAACAAACTAGTCTTATAATTTGGTTCTTTTTAGCGAATCTAATACAGCATGTAGTACGATTCACAAATGCCTCTTATGAACTGCTTCTTTTTAGTGAATTAATAACATATAGCGCAACCTACGTAGTCAGATTCTCAAAACAACCGACTTTTATAATTTGTTTCGTATTAGTGAATCAAATACATACAGCTTGACCAATGCAGTCAAAATCACAAACAAATGACTCTAATGAAGTTTTTATTCAGTGAATTAAAAACATACAGTGCAACCAATAGAGTCAGATTCCTTTTAGTGAATCAAATGCAGTGTGACCAGTGTAGCATGATTCAGAAATGACTCTTATGAACTGGTTCTTTTTAATTAATTAATAACATACAGCTTGACCAATGTAGTCAGTTCTCAAAAGAGATGACTCTTATGAACTAGTTCTTATTAGTGAATCAAACACATACAGTGTGATCAATGTAATCCAAATCCCAAACAAATCTCATGAATCTGTTCTTTTTAGTGAACCAAAACAAATAGCGCAACCAATGTAGTCAGATTCTCAAATCAAATGACTCTTATAATTTGGTTCTTATGAGTGAATCAAACACATACAGCGTGACAAATGTAGTACGATTCGCAAATGACTCTGATGAACTGGTTCTATTTAGTGAATTAAAAACACACAGCATGACCAATATAGTCAATTTTCAAAACAGATGACTCTTATGAACCAGTTCTTTTCAGTGAATCAAAAACATACAGTGCCTGACCAATGTAGTCTTAAAACAAGTAACTCTTCTGAACTGGTTCTTTTAAGTAGTCGAAAACATACAGTGTGACCTGCGTGGTCTCATTCACAAAGAAATGACTCTTATGAACCGGTTCTTTTTAGTGAATCAAACACATGAAACCACCTCCAGTGTAGACCGATTCACAAAACAATGCAACGGCTTGTTCAATGAATGGTTATGATTAAAAAAAAAGACAGTTTGAATCAAAACACTGTCCTGTGAAAATTTACAGCATTTAGCAATGAGAGAAAATGTATTTCTTTAAGCAAAATGTACATTATAACTGCAATATACCAAAAAGAATCAGAATTAAACTGAGCATTTGTGAGTCAACTTGCAATCAGCCCTACTTTTTAGTTGTGTTTATTCATATATTTAATGAAAATAAGCATCATGCTTAGCGAGTAAATAATGCCAGAAATTTCACTTTTGAAAACTATTGCATTAAGTTTCAAAAACCAATGCAATGCGGATGAAAGTGATAATCCTAGTAAAACTAACACAGAATCAAAGTGATGTGTGGAAGGTAATATTTATTATATTACCATGACTGCGTTGGATAATTAGATTTGTACTTTTCTCCGGTGGATTTAGGTTAGAATATCAGAGAATATGAAGAGAACTCACCTGTGAGTTAAACCTCAGCTGGCACACGCCGCACGAGACAGCTTTCCTTTTAGAGGAGGACGAAGTGTTGAACGTGTGATGCAAAACAGCTTTCTGAACTGGGTCCATCTGAGGAGAGGAGAAAGAATGGAAAAGCAGTTTTATTAGCCTCATTCACCCCAGCGGCGGCTGAATGTCAACACTGTTACCCATCGGACGGCGTGATAAAAACGTCGCCCCCGGCAGCTTCACCAGAAACACGACTTGTGGTTGTGCAGTCTGGAACACGTTAAAGGCCAACGATTTTCACAAACACGCTCTTCAATCAACGCAGCAGGGAAAGAGGAGGGGAAACAAACTCCACCGAGGACTTCATGAGAACCCGAATCAAAATCATACACTCAGAAAGGTCTGCTGAAATTACAAAAGCTTGCATGTGTAGTTATGCATCTCATACGAGCAACAGATCAGCATTGGGAAGAATAAGTACATTAAAAGTCACTAGTTCAAATTAGTTAAACATGCATATTCAGAGTTTTGCTCTGAAAAAAGGTACTTTAAATAAAAATAAAAAAACAACAGAAATGTACGTATGGGAAGGATGTCTTTATCTGCTTTACACGCAGTGTATTGGCATATTAGATCATTGTATGTAGGGTTGGGCAAAGATACTGATTCCCCAAATGAACTAGTTCTTTATACTGAATCAAAAACATGTGCAACCTACCAGTTCTTTTTAAGGAACTCAAACAGTGCAACCAATGTAGTCTGATTCACAAAATTCGATTAATGAATCATTGTTTTTATTCTAGTGAATCAAATATACACAGTGCAGTCCGATTCATGAAATGATTGACTCTTATGAACAAGTTCTTTATAGTGAATCAAAAACATACAGTGCAACCTAATGATTCTTTTTTAAAGGGGTCATATAATGCTACATGCACTTTTACAAGTTGTTTTAACTGAAATGTGTGTTGGCAGTGTGTGTACACAACCACCCTATAATCATAAAAATCCACCCAGTGTTTTTTTTGTAATCTTGTTAAATCTTTACTCCTTTCTCAAATCGAGCCGTCTGTTCGTGTGAAGTCACACGGAAGGAGGCCCCTCCCACTATTGTTGATTGACAGCAGCGTTTCAGCACAGACTGCACTGGTGTCTTACCTCAGACCCGGCCTGAGTGAGCTGTCATCAGTTGTTTCATCGCCGGAGCAGATGTAGACAAGAATGACTCCTAAGCGATTGAGGTGTTTTGTTGTTGGATGTAATAATGAACATCTGAGCGGCTGAAGAGGATTAGGTTTGGTTCTGAAGGGAATGCGCCCTCCATCTACCTAAATGCGTCTATGTTCGCGCAAATCATTCGTGATCCCGCTTCACCTCCAGAAAAAGTGAGTACAAAGTTTTTTAAATGAATATTTGCAAATGGCCTTTCCTAATAATGCGCTAATTAGCAAGTTTCACTATGAATGCAGCTAAAGTAAACAGTCCCTCAGAGAGCAGCTCGGAAGAGAGGGGCGGAGTCAGCAGAGCTCATTAACATTTAAAGGAGAATGACACAATACGGCTTGCTCTGACAAGAGCTGTTTTTGACAGGGTGAAAAAGGTGTTTTTTACACTACCAATGAGAAATTTTAACCAAACTATTGCCCACTGACAAAATGGGCATTATATGACCCCTTTCAGAAAATGAAACACATACAGTGCAACCAATCTAGTATGATTCACAAAACGGCTGACTCATGAATCATTTTTTATTTTATTTTAGTGAATCAAACATACATAGTGCAAACAATGCAGTCTGTAATATCATGAAACGACTGATCATCTTTTTAGTGAATCAAACACATACAGTACAGTATAGAAAGAATGTAGTTTGATTCCTAAATGACTGTAATGATTGATTGATTGATTGATTGATTGATTGATTGATTGATTGATTGATTGATTGATTGATTGATTGATTGATTGATTGATTGATTGACTTAAATAATCATACTTAAAACGAAGCTTATTTATTTATTTATTTTACCAATTCAGTTTATAGTATCTTCCTGTAGTTCAATTTTCTGTTTATTTGTGCTCTCCTAAAATGTTAAAATAGCATTATTTTGTTTAGCATTTACTTGTTTACTAAAACAAAATGAGTAAAAAAAAAAATAATAAAATCACAAATACTTCCTTCAAAAGGCCTATAAGAATCTTTTTTCTTTAAAATTTTAAGTTGAAACCCTATAAATCTCATCCCTTGTAACTCCTCTTCTTCCACGCTTTAATTATAAATAAATAATTAAAATGTTACTAAAATAGTATTTATTTTTTAAAAATATAAATATGAAACAATAAAGAAACGAATACTTCTTTAACAGGACTAAAAGAACCACCAAACAATGTCTCTTTTTTGGTAAATACATATTTAAAATGTTACTATAATAATACAGTTTTTCTTCAGTATTTAAAAACTAATAAAAACTAAAAGAAATATTAAGGAATCTTACGAATCCCATTCCTAGTATATTCTATGCTGTTTATTCATTGATTTATTTTAGTCACAATCTGTCTAATGTCAAACTGAGGCACGGTGAAACAGGATATGACATCTCAGGTGTCGTCTTCGATGGGCTTGTGAAATTACACCGATGCTCTCAGCCACCGCCTGCTGCCTTCATTTGTCCATCTATCAGATAAGCGTCCGCCTCGTGCCTCGGTCTCCTCAGACTGATATACAGGCGCTCTCTCCTCTGATGTCTGTTCTATGATGGTTCAACAACTTGAACCTGCTGCAGACAGATGTCAGCCCAGCCGCCGGTGTTACACAAGCAGAAAATCACTTTCGATTCACAATCGTCTTCTGCGGCCAGCTGTAGATGAGGCTCCTAAATCAATTCCACTTTAAGCCCCGACAAGTGACACGCAGTTTAGAAACCTCATATGCTCTTGTTTATTAGACCACATCAGGCCAATCAGTCACACTAAGTTATGCTCTGATGTCAATTTCATACGAATCCATGCCATATTGGTACCACATGTACGCGTTTGAAATGAGCATGAAAAATAGCTAGACAGCATATCTGAAAATGTTACATAATATAATTGCGGCGTAACTTTAAAAAGAAGACGAGATGGCACTTAAAAACAGCAGAATGGGTGCAGGCTTTGGAGAATGTCCAGCTGGCCAACGGGGGGCTGCAGGGAAATCGAAGGACTCGGAGGAGGACGTGCGAACAACGAGTAAAAGAGCACAGAGAGAAGAAACAGAGACAAACCATCTGTGTGCGGCGATGACCTCGCGCTCCAAACACGCCGGGTTCAGCGAGGAAACGCTGCTTCTCATTCAAACCATTTACATGCACAATAAAATCCTGATAACCATCAAAAACAACTCATTAGAAAAGCTCAACAACTCAAGAACAACTGTAATAACCTCACTGACATGATACTGAAATAGCCAGGGTTTTCTAGGATTTGTGCGTCAACGCAAACACATGCAAAATCAATAACCGGGTTTATGAAGGTCTAATTTAAGACTTTAAAAGACCTTTTTAAGACCAAATAAAGAAAATTAAGGAATAAGTTGAATGGATCACAATAGGTCAATATGGCCTCTAAATGTAAATGTCTTGTATTAGCAACGCTTCACAGTTTGAAAATGCAATTTCCAACAGATCTCCATTACTTTTTAATTCATTTTCCAAAAAGCAGCCTGAATAGCTCTGCTCCCAACCACTAGAATATGGAAATAACTTCTAATACCTTCCCATTCAAGGATGTTTGGATATTTTTATCAGAAAACAAGACAAAAATATTGAGAAAGGAATTTATTTTTGCAGTCATGCAACTTTTAATGCCATGACTTTATGAATTTAGGACTTTATGCCCTGATTTAAGCCTTAATTTGTAAAACAGAAGAATTTTTAAGACCTTTTTAAGACCAGCAGAAACCCTGCTAGAACAATAGTAAGAGCAAGATAAAACTCGTTCACATGACTTCATACATCATTGGTGCCTGAAAAACTATTATGGAAAAGCTATTTATGAATAATAAACCAAGAACATGCATTAAAGTCACGATGTTATGGAAGTAATAAAAGGAAAATTAAGAGGCAGTGCAAGTTTGGTAAAGATTTACAAAAAAACACTCATTTTTTCAATTTTGAATAAAATGCTTAAATTATGCACAATAAACCAAAAGCATGCATTAAAGTTGCAATGTAAGAATCAGAGCAAGTTTACAAAAAATGATGAATCTTTTTTTTTTTGTACATGAATACATCATATGCAATAAAGCCAAGAACATGCATTAAAGTTGCAAAGTAACAGAAGTAGTGAAGGGAAATTTGTTTAAGAGGTGTAGCAAGTTTAAGAAAAGATTTATGAAAGTAACTTTTTTTTTTTTTTTTTTACAATTTTGAATAACATGGTTTTATTGTGTAGGATTTAAGCAAGGATGTGCATTAAAGTTGCAATGTAATGGAAGGAGTGAAATTTTTTCAGAGGCAGAGCATGTTTACAAAAAGATTACGAAGAAACCTTTTTTTTAATTTTGAAAAATATGCTTAAATCACACACAACACAACCAAGAACATGTTTTGTGATGTAATGGAAGGAGTGAAGGGAAATTTGTTTAAGATTTGTTTGTTTTTTTTACATTTTGAATAACATATAAATAAGAAATCATAATGTAATGGAAGAATCATTTCTTTTGTACTGTAACATACAACAGAGTGTTACAAACTATCGAAAAGGAAATAAAGGATGGGGATTTCCATGCATCAGTCATTGATTAGATGGAGACAGATCTGAATGCGAGCTTGTAGTCGATTGGAAATAAATACATAAAATTTTGACTAAAACCTAAACATTTTTTTTTTTTTTAAATGAAATGGATGGATGAATCATGCACAATATGATCAATAATATGCATTTTGAAAACAGATAAGGTGAATTTCTGTTTCATGTCAACTGAAAGTAAATAGAGTGAATTTTTACTTGTTGACTTTAAATGTGCAAACCAGAAACGGTAACATCAGAGGTCTATCATAATCAATGAATCCGCCTAATTTTAAAGTGCCAAATGTGAAACATATTCAGCTGATGATTAAATTTCAGTATATTGTTTCCATACGGGGAGGTTTTAAGACAAACTACTGATTAAATGGACATAAAAGCTTTACTTCTACGACTTCAAGATGTCTTGAGTAAAAAGCACTTGTTTTTCTAAACTGCTTTAATGGCAACTTCACAAATGTTTTCTGACACATTAAGTGCCCAACAGCATTCTGGTGTATATAACATTCATGTTCAAATGCCAAAATCTGTTTTGTTTTTTTTTTTGTTTTTTCCCTGAAGCAGAAATTCAGAGTCGTCTTAAATCAGCCTCCCGCTGCCCACTGACAAACGCGAGACGTTTCCTGACGTGCAGCATCATAACACAATGCAAACATGTCAGTGTGCGAGCGTGAACCTCCCGTGGTGCTGCACTTCCTCTTCCTCCTTACGAGACGGTCTCCTCTCATTCATGCAAACACTGTGCGTAACACACATTTGAGCACCGTCCTGCCACGACTGCAGGATAGGAGCTGACAGCTGATGGGACGCCACCTCTGCTGTGTCACGATGCGCTGGGAGCAAGGAGCAAGGAGATTTCTTTTAATGACATAATCCAGGGGTAACACACATCAAGCAGGGGTGAAGGGAAACAATACCGGACCCTGGACATAGAAAGACACAGGGCTTAAATAACCAGAACTAAACGAGGAGATGAATGGGACACAGCTGGAAACAAATGATAACTAATTAGGACCAAACAAAAACAGAAAAAAAACAAATAAGGACATAGAGGGAGAAACTAGAGCAAGGGAGGCACATGAGGAGCAAAACAAAACACAAGACAGGACAAAAGTCTGACAGCTGCCCTCAGCGACGGCGGTTCACGTCACCATGACTGACACGTCTGTGACGGAAATCAATGAAATCCTCAAAGAGGATTTCATAAACAAGAAATAAACAAGTAAAGATCTACTTTAACTAGGTGTATGCATCTTGTGGTTGAAAGCAAATTGATTTGATCCTATTTAAAAAAAAAAAAAAAAAAAATGTTGCAAATTTAGAATGTCTTTAGAAAGATTCTTAAAGGGATAACTCACAGAAAAATCTGACAATTGATTTTATTTTTTTAATTATTTTATTTAAAACAAGTAATTATTATTCAAAAGGCCTATTGCAAGAATTATAGGGTTCTATTGGCAGGATTTGTAATCAATGCATGAACCACTATGTGAACCGCTTAGCTACATGACTCCTAAACCACAAAAAATAAATCAGCCTTGTTTGATTGTTGCTTTTATGAATGCATCTATTGGATGAGCCTTTCTAAGGGATCCGCCCTGGCGGTAAACAGATCAGCACAACTTGCAAAGTGTTTATTCTGTAGAAACAAAGCGCGAGAGAAAACATAGACCACATTTTGATGACGAATCCAGCCACAGCCAACACCAGCCACACTTACCATTAACTAAAGTGGGATAAATGACCTGTCAGAAGCAATACCAGCCCTTATGTTTTTCCCAATTACACGCCCACGCGTGTGAATCCCAGTCCCTGCGTCTATTGATTTTAACTGCCGAAATTTGCAATTCAGATCGGGATGAGGAGGCCAGGCCAGGATGATGAACAGCACGATCTCCGCCGTGTTGATAAACACATGTAACATTATCCCGCAGTCGGCCACGGAGTGGAAGTGTGAGCGGGAATCATCCACCCGTGAGACCCAGATAACATCCAAACAAATCTGAGGAAAACATATTAAATATTGAACTGCTTATCTGACTTATTGCACACATAATGATGAGTTATGGCATGTGCCAGGGGGCTGTAGCAAAAGAGAATTGAAATTAAATGAGATATATAAATATAAATCACAGCTCTCAAAGTGGAACATTAGGAGAAGCCTTGGAGAATGAAAAAATGTGTGGGTCGACCAGGCGTCACGTTGTTCTCGGGACAGTTCCTTATACTTAGAACTTACTAGTACACAGAATAACCTCTAATGTTGAAACAAAAATCACAAATGAGATATTATGCATGCATATTAAAACGTTTTCTCCTCGATAGATTATATAAAATAAAATGGAGAGAATATATCTTCTAAAAGACCAAAGTATGCCATTAATAGTCAGATCTCAGCATGAACTCAAACATTCCCCATCAAAATCTCCTAACATCAAATAATCTGAGCTGCTAATAATGTATTATATATATTCATACCATATGTCAACCATTTCTATATTGGTTTGTATTTTTGTAAGAAACATCTGAGACAAAGCCAGTACATAAAAGAAATGGAAAAGTACTCAATTAAATCTCTTGAGCCATGAAAGAGCAACATCTGAGCAACACATTTTCATTATAATTATAATTTTCTTTATACACAAATTTTCATTTCATTATAAAGAAGTCACATACAGTATAATATTGTTATTGCTGACTAAAATGAATAAAAATTAATTAATTAATAAATCTTAAAACAAAATTACAAATATTAGATGAAAAGCTTTTTTTTTTTAAATACATAAACTAAAATAAAATAAGATGAAATTTAAGTACTACAATTAAAAACACAATTATTAAAACATAATAAAAAGCATGTAAAGCATGTAAAGAAATTACTAAAATGCAACAAATTAAAATGAAAACTGATAATATAAAAATAAAAAAGTTAATTCAAAATATTAATAAATACTATAATAAATCATATATAAATTAGCATTTTTAGTAGTGTATCAATGATATAGTTTTATAGTTTGTATTAATATAAAGTTTTATT
Source organism: Acrossocheilus fasciatus (assembly GCA_036784905.1). NCBI lineage: Eukaryota > Metazoa > Chordata > Actinopteri > Cypriniformes > Cyprinidae > Acrossocheilus > Acrossocheilus fasciatus. The sequence continues at coordinate 32,789,683 of CM071953.1, forward strand.
TTTTATGTTTTCTATTTCAAAAAACAAAAGTATTTTTAAAATAAATTAATACTTTTGTTCAGCAAGGATATGTGACCCTGGACCACAAAACCAGTCTTAAGGGTCAATTAAGGACAATATTTGGCTGAGATACAACTATTTGAAAATCTGAAATCTGAGGGTGCAAAAGAATCCAAATATTGAGAAAATAGCCTTTAAAGTTGTCCACATGAAGTTCTTAGCAATGCATATCACTAATCAAAAATTAAGTTTTGATACATTTATGGGAGGAAATTTACTAAATATCTTCATGGAACATGATCCTTATTTAATATACTAATGATTTTTGGCATAAAAGAAAAATCAATCATTTTGACCCATACAATGTATTTTTGGCTATTGCTACAAATATACCCCAGCGACTTAAGACTGCTTTTGTGGTCCAGGGTCACATATGATAAATAGATAATGTTATAAAAGGTAGTGAGTGTGTGAGTGTGTGTGTGTGTGTGTGTGTGTGTGTGTGTGTGTGTGTGTGTGTGTGTGTGTGTGTGTGTGTGTACCTACTTAACCATATTTTGGGGACAAATTTGTACCCAAAAGTGAGCTAAACCTGACAAAATATACAAAAACCTCCCTTTGGAGACGTCCTCATTTGTAAAACTGGTTTAAAAATAAAGTAAGCAAAGGTTTTTTGAAATTGTAAAAATGCAGAAAGTGTCCTGTAAGGAGTAGGTTTAGGTGTAGGGTTGGTGTAGGACAATAGAAAATACGGTTTGTACAGTATAAAAACCATTACGCCTATGGAATGTCCCCATTTAGATAGCTAAGTAAACATGTGTGTGTGTGTGTGTGTGTGTGTGTGTGTGTGTGTGTGTGTGTGTGTGTGTGTGTGTGTGTGTATTTATATATATATACACTGAACAAAATTATAAACGCAACACTTGTTTTTGCCCCCATTTTTCATGAGCTGAACTCAAAGATCTAAGACTTTTTCTATGTACACAAAAGGCCTATTTCTCTCAAATATTGTTCACAAATCCATCTAAATCTGTGCTAGTGAGCACTTCTCCTTTGCAGAGATACTCCATCCACCTCACCGGTGTGGCATATCAAGATGCTGATTAGACAGCATGATTATTGCACATTAGGCTGGCCACAATGAAAGGCCACTCTAAAATGTGCAGTTTTATCACACAGCACAGTGCCACAGATGTCGTAAGTTTTGAGGGAGTGTGCTGTTGGCATGAGCCATAAGCCGTCTCCAAAGGCGTTTCAGAGAATTTGGCAGTACATCCAACCGGCCTCGCAACCGCAGACCACGTGTAACCACACCAGCCCAGGACCTCCACATCCAGCATCTTCACATCCAAGATCGTCTGAGACCAGCCACCCAGACAGCTGCTGCAACAATCGGTTTGCATAACCAAAGAATTTCTGCACAAACTGTCAGAAACCGTCTCAGGGAAGCTCATCTGCATGCTCGTCATCCTCATCGGGGTCTCGACCTGACTGCAGTTTGTCGTCGTAACCGACTTGAGTGGGCAAATGCTCACATTCGATGGCGTCTGGCACTTTGGAGAGGTGTTCTCTTCACGGATGAATCCCGGTTTTCACTGTACAGGGTGATGGCAGATGGCAGACAGCATGTATGGCGTCGTGTGGGTGAGCTGATGTCAACGTTGTGGATGGAGTGGCCCATGGTGGCGGTGGGGTTATGGTATGGGCAGGCGTATGTTATGGACAACGAACACAGGTGCATTTTATTGATGGCATTTTGAATGCACAGAGATACCGTGACGAGATCCTGAGGCCCATTGTTGTGCCCTTCATCCACGACCATCACCTCATGTTGCAGCATGATAATGCACGGCCCCATGTTGCAAGGATCTGTACACAATTCCTGGAAACTGAAAAAAATCCCAGTTCTTGCATGGCCAGCATACTCACCGGACATGTCACCCATTGAGCATGTTTGGGATGCTAACCTAACTCCCGCTCCTCCTAGCCCAGATTGTCTGCCAGTTGTTGATTCTCCACAGTGCTGGGGGATGGTGTCTTGTAGTTTGTGATTTCTTTCAGACCTTTCCACAATGATGCTGAGTCACTGGAAGAGAATTGAATCCTTATTTTTTCAGAATAATTCCTCTTTGCCACTCTGATCTCCTTTTCCAGTGTGTATTTGGCCTGTTTATATAAGACTTTGTCCCCCTTCCTGTAAGCACCTTTGGCCTGACGGAGCTGTCTGAGTTTTGCAGTGAATCACAGTTTGTCGTTGTAGGTTAAATGAGTCCTGGTAGGGCATATATATATATATATATATATATATATATATATATATATATATATATATATATATGCTATTTAAACAAAAATGAGAAAACTAGCTAAAATGAAGTTTACATTTTATTTAAATTAGCATTCATTTAATTTTAAGTAATACATTTTTGTATGGTTTTAGATTTAGTTAACGATAATAACCCTGATAATAAATAATACTAAAACAAGACTGAATCTAATCAATCTGTCCACATCATTAAGATCATCTGAAACAGAGATGGTTGTAAGTAAATGAGTACTTGTATGTGACTGCAAACATGTTAAAATTTGTTAATTACATTAACATTTCACACAGATAGAAAACCGGGATCATACACAAACATGTCAAAACAGAGTCTGTGACGTGTTACGATCATTTTGGCTTTCATGATGGCTTTCAGTCCGGGAAACAACAGCCCCAATGCTTTAAATAGAGATTTAGATGACGAACACATGCTCAAATATAAACAAGTGGATTCTAATTGCACAAGATTGTAAAATAACATGTTTAGAATCAGCTATGTATTGGACTTAGAACCATATTTTAATCTGACTCAAGTTGGATGCACAAAAGTATTTGTTTTGGATGCTTAAAAGCACACACACACACACACACACACACACACACACACACACACACAAAATCTATGCCAGAGATCCAGTAAAAAAAAAAAAAAAAAATGTGTGAATGCAGTACTCGACTAGTCAAAATGTCCAAAATGCAGCAATCTGAAAGTGGACAGGATCTGGCTGTGGTGAAAAGAACAGCTCTGCAGGATAAAGAGCACAGTCTCTTGAACTGAGAAAAGCACTCGCTGACAGATGGGTACAGAGAGCCGAGGTTGATGGGTAAATGGCCATCGCAGCAGAAGCTCCTATTGAGGTGCTTGAGCACAACCTCTGCCCACACACACACAGACACAAAGACCTTCCTGAATAGAGCCCGTATCACACACCTGCTGCTCCACCAAACCCTTTCATTACACAGCAAACGGGCGGCTCACCTCCGCTGGTGGCTGCGGCTGCATGACTGAGATATACACACCCCTGACCAGAGCCTGGGAAGATGCTTTACAAATGGAGATTCCCAAGATGCAAACGTGTCATTTAAAAAGGCTATTAGCAAATCATTTGACTTAAAATATATATCTATATATATATATATATATATCTCCAATGAGAAAATGTGTGCATTACCATTCAAACTGTTTCTTTTTGGAAAGAAATCAATACTTTTATTGAGCAAGGATGCATTCAATTGTTCAAAAGTAACAGTAAATGTTACTAAATTATTAAAATGTTACAAAAGATTTCTATTTCAAATAAATGCAGTCCTTTTGAACATTCTATTCATCAAAAGAATTACGAAAAAAGAAAAAAGTATCACAGTTTCCACAAAAATGTGACTCTGGACCACAAAACCAGTCCTAGCATGGGCATAATTGTAGCAATAGCCAACAATGAAGTAGCACAGCTGTTTTCAACATTGATAATAATCTGAAATGTTTCTTAAGCAGCAAATCGGCATATTAGAATGATTAGAATTAATTTCAAATTCAGATTCAGTTACATTTTGCAATATATTCACATAGAAATTGTAATAATATTTTGCAATTTTACTCTACTTTTGATCTAATAATGCATTTTTTATTGCTATTTTATTAAGCAGGATCTGATTAAATCGTTAAAAATAAAAGTGATTTGTGACAGAGGAAGAGCATAAAAGATAAAAGATGCTGAATATAAACAAGCCTTGACTAATCATGCACAATAAGACTAGGAACATTTCTTAAGAAAGCACATTTTAGCACATGCTTGACCGATCTGCTCTACACTCGCCGAGACAGAGCAGCTGTGAAAGTCTCTCCTCAACTCAAGGATTATATAACCGGTATGCATCTAACCTCCCAAACAGTGTAAATGCACTTCAGTTATCTACAGAGGTGGACTTGTGGGTCTATTTTCATCATTTCTAGCCTGAGGTCGAGCTTTCTGGAGCTGTTTATGCTTGTTATGAGAAGCTTTTGCTCACTTCTATCTTCATCTCCATCTCGGTTCTCCTCTGTGAGTGGGGTTTGCACTGAACTTATGTACCATAATCACAGATTCAGCAGCAGAGCCTCCTACACAGGTCTCAACGCTCCAACAATAGCGCTATGTTTAGATTTACTCAACATTTAGCCAACAAAAGGCCGTATCGCAGACCTCCCAAAGTTTCTCTACGCCTTCAGACTCGCAGAACAACTTAAAACAAGACTGACACTGGCGATGCTAACCAGAGCTATTTATGCATTACCTCTGAAGGCAAATTCACTAATGCTGAGTAAATTCAAAATGATTATTATAAGCAGTAAAATCATTTAAAATAATCAAAGCATGCTTTTCACTAAGGAATAATTGATCATTTCCATTCATACCCTAGTAGAAAAAAAAATGCCATAATTTATTTAAAATACATTTATTTCATAGGTATACTTCAAATCCATTAATATTAATTAAACTTTATTTGGAGACCTTCTTATTATTATGCCTAAAATGTGTTTTAATATCACTATTAATAAGAATTGTATAATCTTTGTGTAATATCGGTCTTTAAATGCAAGATATTTAAAGTGTACCTGGAGTATATTTGCAATAGTTCCACTTTAGCACAATCAAATATAGTTGGACTTCAGCACGATTAAATTGCATTAAGCACAAAACAAGTTGTTCCAATTTAGCAGACTATACCACTATAGTATACCAAAAGTACAATTGCAGGGTATTTGCATATAAGCATATAAATATGTAAATGTATTTGCACAAAATAAATGTATTTCAAATATATTTTCTTTTCTTTTTTTCACTAGGGTATGCATAAATATATATATATATATATATATATATTTGCTATATTTAATATATATTTGCAGTGTTTACCTACATATATTTTTTTACTAAAATGTATTAATACGAGGAAAATGTGAGACTTGCAGAAATATAAAAAAAATAATAATGTCAACAAATAGTTTAACCAATTTTGAATTGATATGAATCAAACATTCCAATTCTAATAGTGTTTTTGTTTCTGAAGTTTAAATAAGAGGCACTGGTGGAAATATCTTATAGTTTTACAGCACGAGACGAGAAAAGAACCAAAAAGGAAGAAATTGCAATGATTAAATAAATAATGCAATATAAATCACTGCAATATTCATGATGCTGTATACTGCCACCAAAATAAACTTGAATATATTGTAAATATAGGAATATTTCTTCAAACCCATATGCAAACTGGTTCTATCTCGCAGAATTCCATTGAAATTCCATTTAAACTGAAGAATGGTTCATGCTCACTCAAGTGTTCCTCACGGAGATGGGCTGAGAATTCCTTAACAAGATCCATGACATCAGAAATGAGTCCATTCATCTCCCAATGGCGATTCGTCCATGCTTACTGAACAAGATTGATTATGGTGTGAAAGAAAGGAAGGTGAATATGACCACGCCACTGAACACAAGACAAGGCATCAGACACTCCAGAGGCAAAACACTGTGAAACGAACTGTCCTGCTTCTTCAATTATGCCATACGTCCATATGAGTTACTGGACTGAAGGAACAGTTCAGACAAAAATGAAAATTCTGTCATTATTTACTCACCAGCATGCCACGTATGCCATAAAAGATGTTTAGCCAAATATCTAAGCTGTTCTCTATCACACAATGAAAGTGGATGGAAAACAAGGCTTCAAAAAGGAAAAAAGCATAATAAAACAAGTCTATATGACTTGTCCATAAGCCTTCTGAAGTCATGTGATAGCTTGACTGACACTGAAGTCATTATTCAGTGAAAACCATTAAGAATCTTGCTTGACATCTGGAGTCAACATTCATTTCCATTGTTTTGAAAGACATTTGAATGCATAAATAATGATGGCATTTTCATATTCAAGTTTGTAAATTACTAAAATATGGTGGAGAATGAAATTGTTTGATTTTGATGCACAACAGAGTCACTCCAGCTGCTTCATTCCCCCTCAAATACACCCCCTCCCCCCACACACACATAATATATATAGGCCTACATAACCTTTCAAAAAATATACTGATTTGCTGCTCGAGAAACAGTTCTTACTGTCAATGTTGAAAACAGTCATGCAGATAAATATTTTTGTGGAAATCGTGACACTTTTACAATACTTTGATGAATAGAAAGTTCAAAACAACTGCATTTATTTGAAACAGAATTCTTTGCAACATTATAAATGACACTTTTGATATTTTTAATGTGTCCTTGTTGAATAAAAGCATTAATTTCTTCTTTTTTTTTTTTAAGTGACTCCATTGGCTTTTAAATCTTTTTGTTATTTATTTTTTTATTTATTTTGTGTTTAAATAACGTCTGACAGTAAATCAAAGACAGTTTGCTGTGTGTAGAGTTGCATTCGAAATAGACAAGACAAATCATCACATCTTCCCAGTGCATTAAGTGTGTTTACCTTTCTAAGTGTGTTTGCCTTTCCATCTGAAATTATGCCAAGAAAGCTTTCTTCTTACATCTCTAACTTCACTTAACAAACACAATAAAAGCTATGCATGCATGTAAGCTATTTTTGAATCAGACTGTGAGAGTAGCCAGATTCAGTTGTTTACAGGGCTGTTTTTCTTCAGTTTAATGAATTATTTAAGATCTATATCACCTGAGGTGTTTACATGAAGCCTTTTCACTTCAGCTGAGCCACGAGTCAGATTAGTAATGGATTATCAGGCTGCATGTAAACACAGCGAGGGTACAGAGGCAGAAACTCCATTTGACCCTGAAGGAAAGCGTGACATGGTTGTATGTCTTGTAGACTTGCATGTAAAACAGGGATGGGACGGGAACGAGGGTGACCACGTTACAGCAAAGGCAAGCATGGCTGTAGGCTAATGTTTCAAACAGCCCCTGCACTTTTAAACTCACGTCGACCTCATAAATCTCAGTGAAAAGCTTGCATCGAAGACTTAAGTGAGGTTCTCCGGAGACTAAAGGCGGGAGGCCTTTCATTATGTTACAGGTGTAAAGAGTCTTGCGTGACAGCATAAAGGTCTTCAGCAGAGAAACATGGTGTAAACTTGCAAATGTGCAAACTTTCCCACAAGAGCTGTTTGTCTGGATGCAAGTCTGTTTGTCATCAGACAAGCAAAATGCATCCAAATGCGCTTAAAGATATAAAGCCACAGTGTCTTAAACGAGAACACTGACAAGCACAGTTGAGAATTTCAAATTTGTTCTGACTGCCTTCTCTACTAGTTTACTTGAAGAAACATTGAAAACTGATTGCACATATACAAGCGTCTATAGTCTAAAATTGAATGTTAAATCCAGCCTGAGATTGATAGTATTCAGGATGTTTGCAGTACAAAATATAACAGTGTTTATTAAACCAATAATATTAAATATTTAGAAAAATTCTAGAGTATATTAACTGAAATTGATACACTCAGGAAGAGTGTGCATTCTTTACTTTTAGCTGATTATCTATGTAAAGGAACAGTTCGTTAAAAAATGAAAATTTGCTGAAAATGCAGTCTTCCTCAGGCCATCCAAGATGTAGATGAGTTTGTTTCTTTATGGGAAAAGATTTGGAGAAATTTAGCATTAAATTACTTGCTCACCAGTGGATCCTCTGCAGTGAATGGGTGCCGTCAGAATTAGTTCCTTAAAAACATGCAGCTTTTCACTTCATGAGATGTTAACGGATGGACTGGAGTGGTGTGGATTACTTGTGATGTTTTTATCAGCTGTTTGGACTCTCATTCTGACGGCACCCATTCACTGCAGAGGATCCACTGGTGAGCAAGTGATGGAATGCTACATTTCTCCAAATCTTTTCCCTTGAAGAAACAAACCCATCTACATCTTGCATGGCTTGAGGGAGAGTACATTTTCAACAAATTTTCAACTACGCCTTTAACTGAAACTGTTGATGATGCAACAGTTTTCCAATGTTGATGTCGCAAGCAAACCGTGGTTTGAACCCAAAAATGTGATGTGAAAAGGAAAATGGGAGCAGCTGGAGGAGGGTGAAATCGAAGCAAGCAGGAAAACAGCCAGAAATATCCTTCAAAGTCATACGCACCTGAAATGTAAAGCATGGTGGTGTTAGATTGAATTTCAGAGAGCAATTACCCTCCCAGCATGTGCGACCCACTTCAGGTCAGCAGCTGCTCGTTTCTAACATGAAACGCATCAACGTGACAGCGGTAAATGTACGCTGCACGCCGACAAACCTGATCTATCGTGACATCACAGACTTGTGTCACTGAATGATTCCGCTGGGTGTCACAAAGAGGGCCGTACCTGTTTCATTCATGCATTGAGGTCACTGAAAACAACAATACAGATGATTCAGACCCCGAGGAATGCTTCATGTGTGTGGAAAACAGCTCACAGAATAATGTCAGGGTTTGAAAGACGTTTCAATTTAGCCAACTAAACCCCTCTGGGCTCCGATACATCTCCGCTCTCCCAGCGATTCTGCATCTGGAAAAGCACAAATTGTTTTAATCAAAATGCAGTATATTATGCTCAGCTGCGCAGACGAACTGGCAGGGAAACATCAGCGTAAAAAGCCGGAGTATTATCAGTGCATTCCACCAGGGAGAGGCAATTGGCAGATCACCAGGGAACAAAGCATCACCGTGAGAGCGGGAACAGGGTGGGAATGAGAAACCGGCACAGCTGCGTGTGTCTGTTTACATCGCTCCACCTCGCTCACACACACTCACCTCATCCCTTCAGCTTATTCGTTAGCCAAATTCAGGGATTCCCAATTTTTATTGACAGCTGAAGCTATGAGATTAAATGTTTTCTTAAAGTGCCCCCTGAGATTTTCAGTATTTAAATAATTCAATAAACATTTGTATGTAATATAAAATAATAATAAAACAAAAAAATATTAAAATAAATTAAAACTGCAAATATATTATATATATATATATATATATATATATATATATATATATATATATATATATATATATATATATATATATAAAGTAAATAAATAAATAATTGTTTGTCTTTTTAATATTTCTTAAAAATAAAGTTTTAAATGATATTAAAAATAATATTACAATAAAATAATCATAAAAATATATAATTATATTTTATATTATTTTTAATATAAAGATAATAATATAATATAAAATAATAATAATAAAAATAATAAAAGTACAAATATTAAAATTAATTAAAATCTTAGTAAAATGGAAAAATGTGTGTGTGTGAGTGTCTTTTATAATTCGTTTAAAATGATAAAGTATTATATAAAAGCTTGAAGTAATTACAATAAAATATTGACTTGTAGAGAAAAAAATATTGCAACTTGTAGAGAGATTCAATAATCATACTGAGCCATTTTGTGATTTTGTGATTTTTCTATTTTGGCGCATGTAACTATATTATCTTCCATTAACATCACGATTTTCTGTCAAGCTGCTTTGAAACAATGTGTACTGTACAAGCAGTTTACAAATTAATTTTGTCTTGCCTTTTCTATGTCTGAATTAATTATTAGCTTTTCATCAACTCACAAACCCCGGCCTAACATAACAGAGAAGAGCAGGCGCTGTCCGGCTGCGCGGTCATCCAGTAAACAGGCCGAGCGGACGGCGCTGAGGCCCATGTGTCACTCCCAGCGCTCCACTCCAGAGCAATTTTCCACTGAGAAATCAATAGCGTAGTGCAGACCTCTCTACAGGGGAAATAGAGTTTGTATTGTTTCTCGCAGACAAATGCAGGCCTCAGGAAAGATAAATGGTATTTTCGTGGGCCTTAACAGAAAACTGTTCAGCCTCATTCATTCGCTCTCATCTCTTTTTTTCGGACACTCCCCGAGTGCATCGTTCTTCACTGAGAACCTTTGAACAAAGCATTATGGAGAAAACCGGACTGGATTCGTCTCTGCATTGTTCTGAAATGCATAATATTGGTATGATATTATCTTCTGCCCTCATATGCTCTCTGCTTTAAAAGCGCTGCTTTTGACTTTTCCTCGCTGGATCTGCGTCAGATACACTTAATCCACCCGGATTCCACGTGCTTTCCAAATACTCCTGTCTGATGTTTCATAACTTTCATATCAGACCTAGTAGCCCCGTTTTATATAGCAGTACAACCCAGAGAGTCATAACTGTGTCTAAATGTATTACTAACCAGGCGCAATGCCACACGTCTGCAGGGTCAAGAATGTTTCTGTGCGCAGTGAAAGTGAAATACTGTGGAAAACATCAAAATCAGGTCTATGTCCAGATTAGCATACTACTACTGCAGAACACACAAGAGTCTCCCACAATACAATGCACTTGACTTTAACATCTATTTTCAAATGTGAGGAATCATCTGGTACTAAATACAGCCACAAATTTGAATTATTAACTATGGATATTATTCCATTACATTCTACTAACTAAAAGTAACTTTGTAACTACATGTTAACTACATGTCAACTAATTCTCATTAATTTGCAACTACATGTCTACTAACTCTCAGTAGGGTAGGTTTAGGGTCAGTAGAATAAGTTGACATATACTTGCAAAGTTTCTGATAGTCAGTATGTTGTATGTTGTGGACCCATCAAAATAAAGTGTTAGAAGATATTAAGCAGACAGTCTACTAATACTCTAATGACTGCTAGTTGACATGTAGTTGCAAAGTTACTTACTGTTAGTAGAATGTCTAAAGTGGAATATCGAAATAAAGTGTTACCAAATATTTTTAAAATAGTTTTTAAATGTATACCAGACAGTATACTAGTATTCCATTCCAGTCATCCTCAGTGACTGACAAAATGATCCGTCATGCGTCGCTTGTTGTGTTCACAGCTAGTCAGAACAAAAACTCTGGGAGAAAACAAGGTTTATAGACCCATTTTGTGTGTATTTGCCATTTCTAACTATGCATCGTATCAATTTGGCAAAGTCACTTTAATGCTAAATTACTTCTGCTCTCATATAACCGAATTTATACGGCTTCATGCGTACGTTACAGGCTTCTTTATATGCATTATTTGGAAAAAACTGTGCACATCATTCCAGCCTTGTAAAATTGCTGTTAACATATATTAGTGTTGGAAAATCCCTGCCGTCATATTCTATAAGATTCCTTTGTGTTTACGATTCTGAACCAGTGAATGTTTAACACGCCTCTGAGAGCCAGCTATAGATCTGACCTCACTGTTTCCTGAGAGTGAACGCACACACACACACACACACACACACACACACACACTGCAACATCCTCTCGCTCCATCTGAAAGAGCTTGAGTCGATCATGATACACAAAACTCTGTGAGGTGAGTGAACACCAGTGTTTCCAACAGAAAAGTACATGACTAATCAGGCTATATTTGTTTCCTAACATATGACGTCTGACACGCTTTCTTTTATTCAACATGACTTTGTTGATGTGTTACAAAGCTACATGAGTGCAGACAGAATCAACAACATAATAATACAGGCAGATTTTGCAATAAAGAACATAATTGTTGCAAATGCAATATTTAGTGTATGCAACACAGTTTGCATGCAATAAGTAGTATGCTAGCAGTATTGCTATAGGTTTGAAACAACATAAGGGTGAGTAACTTCTGACAAGATTTCCATTTTTTGACTAAACAAGATTTATAGATTTTTGTTTGCATTCCATAAAACAATCGAAAGTTGTAATGAACATTGACTGTCAATATATAATTTTGAGGTGTCCAGTGTAATTTGTCCAATGCAATCTACACTGCATTTTGATGCAGATTTTCTGCACTCAAGAACAGCAAAAACAAATCCACTGTTGCATCTGTGCCACGTATTAAAGTGCAACGAGCAAAAAAAACTAAAGAATGGGACATAAACGCATTTACAACCTTGATCAAGCCAACTCTGGAATTCAATATGAGAACAAGCTTTGCCAAAGTAGCATAAGAGCAAGAGCGAGCGAGAGAGAGAGATTACTGTGAGTTAATCTAGTATCAGATTACTGGCTCCAGAGGATGGCCAATGCACAACTCATTATTGAAGGAAAAGTCTGTTAAATACAGATTAGGGATCCAGAGCAAATGTCAGCCTTGGCGACCATCGCTGCCTCTCTCTGAACCGCTATCAAAAAGTGTGTGTGTGTGTGTGTGTGTGTGTGTGTGTGTGTGTGTGTGTGTGCGCGCACATGACTAAACTCTTCTGTGATGCATGGCTGTGCCTCTCCGCTCCACATGCATGCATCTGTTACCAGCATGTTTGAAAAATCCCACACTCCAGTTTCCAAACGCAGGTCCAGCCAGTTCAGTCGTCCCTCCAGCCAAATTCCCTCCCAGCGATACGCCGTCTTAGGACAACACGGCCTGTCTGTTGTGCTTTTTCAGACTTTAGCGCATGCACGAATATTCAAAGGTTCCCATCTGTTGGTGGTGCAATGGGTGAGCGTTGGTGAATGCTTTAGTGCCACACCAGCATCTTGCAAAAATGTATTTCTCATGCTGACAAAAAACCCAAAGCAACGCAGCAAAAAGCAATCCCAGAGGATTGCTCATAGGTTGTTCTTTTAAAGCTCAGGGGAATAAATGCAAATTGCAGGTATGACTAATTTAAGTGTCAGATTTGTCTCAGATGTTTCTTCTTCTAAAAAATGAGAACACAAATGAGACAGTAATGGTACAGTTATAGTGAGGTTTCTGGCTTTTGACTGCAGACTTTGGTATCTTTGCAAATCTGAGCACAGTTTGAGATCTCTTCCTGAATTCTAGAGGAGATCTGGGAGATTTCTGGGGTCTTTTTCTATGGAAACATCTGAGAAGTAGGAGGCTTCTCTCAGTTTTGTTCTCCATTTATTCTCACTTGAGACTAGGAGAAACAACTGAACTATTAAGGAGATATTTCCAATGAAAACAGGTGAAGGCTGATAAACACATCAGTGCTGCCTCAGCATCACAGTGAAAATGTATTTCTCAGAGGTTTCTCTTTCACAGCTCAGGAGACGTCATGGAGCTCTCAGTTATGGTTTGTTTAAGAATCAAGTTTGTCTCTGATTTTATTTCTACAATTCCATGAGAAGTAAAAACAGACTAAATGTGCCATACAGCAAGAGTACAGAGCTATAAAATGAACAACATTTATAATTTAGTCTTGGGAGAATTTGACGAGTAATATCAGAGTTCATATTGAGATCTATGACTTTTCAACCCTTACGAAAAAGAAGTTTATTCAAGTGTGCTATTCTTTTAAACTAAAAAATAGAAAAGTATACTTTCAGTCTACTTTTTATGTACTTCTCTTCAAGTCTTTATAAAAAAGAATGCACGAAGCTAGAATAAACTGTTTTTGTTTACAAGCAGATACCCTGTTCTTTCCTTTTTGTATGTTCAGATATAACAAAATATATACACATTACAAAATAAGGACATAGTAGTATACTTACAGTATAAAACTACTAAACTAGTAGTTTACTGAGACCATACTTCAAAGTTGTAGTATTAAAAATGCTACAAGTATTTAATTAGTAAACTATCAGTATACCTTTAAGTTCACTTTTAGTACATACTAAAAACACAGAGGTAAACTAGTTGTTTACTCAAAGTTCACTACTGTTATATGTAAAGTATACTTAAAAGTATACTTTTATATACTAGAAAAAGGTCCAATTTAGTCCCAAGGAGTATTGAAACAGTACACTTACAAGTATACTACTAGTACATAGATATTTGTAGACTTACTACATATAGTATACTTAAACATATACTTGAACTTTACTTAAGTATACTTAATAAAATAAACTTAAAAGTATACTTCTTTTTGGTAAGGGTTGCAGACTTCTGAGATTTCTGGGGTCTTTTTGGGTTCTCAGATAAAGAAATATCTGAGAAGCATTTTTTTTTTTTTTTTTACCTGAGGTTTTCCCTTCAGAGCTCAGAAGATGTTTTGGTTCATTTAAGAAAATGATGTCTCAGATGTTTCCTCTAAAATTCCATAGTAAAGTAAAAGTCCTGAAGTAAAAAGACACAAGTGAGTCATACAGTAAAGGTCCTGATATACTTTAAACAAAATCGAAGAACGAACTGATGTGACGTCATTGCGAACAAAATCATGCCGAAACGAAGTTCGTTTTGAGTTCGTTTCGCCAGTTCGAAACAGCTCACCATAGCTTTTTTATGGGAACAGATTAAGGTTGGAGAGCAGATTAGCATCACATTGAAAATGTATTTCTCAAAAGGTTTCTCATTTGTAGCTCAGAAGTGATGGACTTCTCAGTTATGGTTTGTTTACTATAATCAACTTTGTCTGAGATGTTTCTTCTAAAACTCCATAAGAGAAGTAAAAACAAAGTACAGAGCTATGAAACTAATGCAAATAGCAACTCAGATCCTTTTGAGACTTTAATGAGAAGTATTTGAGATCATATTGAGATCTTTTTATTGCAACCCCTTTGATATCATAGAGTTTGAGATCACTTCTGAAACTCATACCTAAGCAAAGGCCTCTGATATGTTCTCCATGTAACCTCACTGGTATCTATGAGAAACAAACAAGACATTCAATCAACGTCCTTTGTGATTTTTCCTAAATAACAAAGACAATTAGTTTTTCTTCTTCTTTTAGCACCAGTTGTTATTATTCATAAGCCAGATCAACATCTATCATTTCGCATCCAGCTGACTATGCAGTAGATGTTTATGTGATGTTTAAGTTCACAACCCAAGCCTAAGACAACAGCTGGCATTATATTTCCAGAATGCGCCGCAAAGCACTCCACAGCCAACAGTCCCAGAACAACCAGCACTCATGACAATTATCACAAGCGACACTCTCTTCAAACCACGGCGGACGGCGTGTGTGACCACCAGCGCGAGAACAGAGTGAACCTCATTAGCACCTCCAGACGGTGTGTGTGTGTGTGTGTGTGTGTGTGTGTGTATGACTCACGCTGCTGAAGCTGGGAATGAAGCTGAGCGTGGAGCCTCCGTCCAGAGGGAAGGGAAGGAAATGCTTCATGCCCAGAGAGGGTTGCACAGTGGGCAGAGTAGCTCGAACCAGCGCTGGCACCAGTCCGCTCTGACACGCGTTACCTGAGGAGGAGGAAGAGAGAGACAGAAGTGTCACGCTTGGTTATGAGATGATACACGACCTCAAACACATGTGCAACCACTGGAGAGTAAATGATTGATTATTAAGTGTGTTTTTCTTTAGAAGTGCTGACGTGTCTCGTATCTGCATGCCAAATTATCCTTCCTCATCATCACACAGCCTGTTTTATTTAGTTATGAGCTTTATGGGAAGCCAAATGCTCCAAATGAACCGTGCGATGCTATCCGTGTAACCCTTTGAACAAGTAAACTGCCGTGCGAGTAAACTGGCTGAGCTGGTGGAAAGCCAGATGCGCATTCCAGGAGTTATTTTTCCAAATTAAAACAATATTTGTTTTTGTAATCTTTCTTAACACTCTTAACATCTTGCTCTGCCTCTAAAACATCTTCCCTTTTTGGATGACATCATCGATGCCTCGATGCCTCGACTCCGCCCCTCTGACCACCTAACCTCATTATGGTATTTAACACATACTTTTAATGATCTGTTTTGTTTATTTTTGCTAACGCAAACTAAAACGAAAACATTTTTGCTTACTGAAATATAAAAACTAACAGAAACTGAACTACAATACATCACATACATGACTCCAACATTGACTCAAATTAAATGAAAAGGGACACCAAGTAATACAGCTTTCATTTTTGAAATACTCCATATTACAAAACTTATAAAACCTACCTGTATTAAACATAAAAATGTCTCTTATTATCAATAACACTACATTGTGCTGCACTGATAAATATATTTCAATGATACCAGTAAACACACTAAAATGCTGAAATTAAAACAAAAAAGCTAGAATACTCAGAAAAAATTGATAAAATAACAAAAAAAATAAAAATAAAAAAAGTGGTAAACTGAAAACCAAAGCACACAATAAAATTCTTGAAAATTCACAAATAATACGCCTAGCTAGTTTGCTTATTTTTACTATTTCTGTTCATTATTAACACATTCATTAACTAAATGAAAACACTGAAGTTAAAATAAAGATAAACCTGGAGAAAACAATATAAACGAAAATGACCATAAAATTATTTTAGCTTTCATTCTCGATACATGACATATAAAACATATAACCTTTACGAACTGCCTGCGTTAAACATGAAAATGCCAGTAGATTGTGCAGAGAAATTTAATGTAAAGTACACATCCCTAATCTAAAGTGTTAGACTGAACTGTGCATGAGATGTGGCAGCAGACTAAAAACTACAGTAACTTTTGGCCTTCCCCTAAAAATCTGACTGATAAGAATGTTGTTCTAGGACCAGCACGGATGTTGATGCAGGAACACGGCCTGGTTTGGCAGAATCGCAGTGAGCGCACAATTCATGAGATCAATTCAGGCAAGATGATCCAGAACATTTCTTTGCCACACACAGCGAAATCTCCACTGAGGATCTGAACACTGCCAGCGATGGCATCATGACTTTAGTACCTTTTTCTCAAAACCATCTGCCATATCATTCACTTTTTAACAAACTCTCCAGTTACTATAAATATTTGAACAAAACCCTTGTCAAACCGAGACTCTGGACTGGCTGTTATCTGTAATAGTAGTAGACACAAACACTAGTCCAAGTGGGAGAGACAGAAACCAGTGGCAGAAAACAAAAGTAAATGGCTTGTTTTATTACCGTATGAGTGTTTGTGTGGGTGGCGTTGGAAAGGCAGATTTTTACAGCACATACCATTACAGCACCAGAAAAAGAAACAGCATTCTGTATCCAAACGAAGACAAAAGACCAAAAACCCAAAGCAATGCAGAAATGTGATACCAGTGAAAAATGCATTGCTCAGGAGTGACTTTATCCTTCGTTTCATTAAAGTATCAGTTTTTGACAAAAATGAGTCAATTGCTAACCTAAATAGATTAATGTGAAGAGCAGCTCAAATCATTTGGTTAAATGGGTATTAAATGAAAAATGTCTGAGTTTGTATTGAGATCTCTTGCAAACTTTATCTTGGCAAATATGAGCAATGCTTGGGACATTTTTGGATCTGTTGTGAAACTCAAGTGAAGACGCACGTCTCAGGAGAAACATCTGAGATGCAGAAGAACAAGGTAAAGTCTCTATTTGTTCATTTCTGTCTGAGATATTAATAAGATCTCCTTTAAATGTTAAAATCACATAGGGTTATTTTAAAATAACCTCTTCTTTTGATTGCAAAGCTTGAAATTTTCTAAGGTCTCCTCTGAAACTCTAGAAATGAGATTATTAGGGTATGTTTCTCAGGAGAAAGTGGGAAACTTTAGAGAAAGTCTGTACTTGATCTTATTATTGTCTAGAAGAAACAACTGAGATATTAATGATACTTCCACTAAGCTCTTTATCTAAGGAGAAATGGACTCTAATGTCTCCATTTGATCTCATTACTGTCTAAAAAAACCACTGAGAGATTAATGAGATTTCCTTTTTGATTTTTCTATCACATAAGGTTATCTAAAAAAAACACTAAACAACTTGTTTTCTCTTATTCCTTTGATTGCATAGCTTGCAATTGTTCTGATATTCGCTGAAACTCTAGAAATTAGATGACTAAGGTCTTTTTTCCCCAGAAGAAATTGGAAGGTTTTCTATGGAAGCCAATTTCCACCTCTGAATAAAGAATTAAAAAGGTTATTGTGCCTTTTTTTTCTCTCACAATTTAGACTTTTTTTTCTCAGAATTGGGTGATGTAAACTTGCAATCTGTGAGAAAAAAAAAAAGTCAGAATTGCAAGGATATCTCACAATTCTGACACAATTTTTTCGCAATTCTGACTCTACAAAAAAGTAAGAACTGCGATATGTAAACTCGCAGTTGCAAGAAAAAATTCAAAATTGTAAGACAAAAGTCGTAATTACCTTTTTTAATTTGGTCTCCATTTGGTCTCATTGTCTAGAGAAACAACTTGGATATTAACAAAATCTCCTTTGTGATTCTTCTCTCATAAGGTTATCTAAAATAAAGGTTACACTTGTTTCACTAGAGATTCTACTAACTATAAGTAAATTTGCAACTACATGTCAACTAACGTATTAATTCTGTCTTTTTGGTCAAGGTCTTTTTTTCTCAGGAGAAACTGTTAAACTTTCTCTACCCTATTGAATATATATATATATATATATATATATATATATATATATATATATATATATATATATATATATATTTGAAATACATTTATTTTGTGCTAAGCGTATACTGCAAATCCCTGCAAACCTGCTCCTGCTCAGCTTTTTGCGGGCACAGTGGGCTAGGGCCAGCCCACACCAAAACTTAACAGGCCCACCGCAGGCTCTCTGTGAGCAGCCCACACTATGGGACAGCCCACATTAATCCCATAATGGCCCATTGTGGGACAGCACGTTTGGACCCAGAGCAACTTTTGTACCTTTGGGCCCACGCAGGTTTTGTGAAGGCAGCCCTGTAATGCAACTAGGAGAATACTAACATTGACTGGCCATTCTTTAGTCACGCAACTGAACTGGAATGGCTCACACCAAAAGACACCTTTTCAGAACCTGTTGTTTCATAGGCCAGGGATCCTCAAATCTGGCTCGCAAGATACACTTTCCTGCAGAGTTTAGTTTTAACTTCTAACCTTAATCAAACCCACCTGAAGCATGTCTTCGGGATCATTAGAAAATCACAGGTGGCTGAGTTTGATCAAACTTGGAGCTAAACTCTGCAGGAAAGTGGGTCTCATGAGTCATATTTGAGGTGTAACAGACATGAGCCTGTCAATAAGAATTTTGTGGGCAGTTTTCTTCCTTACCACTAAGGGTGCTAGGGTGTTTTAGGTTTCCTTCTTTTTACAGTCTATGGTTTCCTTAAGTAAAGCCATGTGGTAGACGGAGTTAGCAATAGCAAGCATCAGTAGCCAGCATAGCTCACCTGTTGAACATGTTGTGCTGTGTCCTGGTTGGGAAATGTGTCATTTCAAGCCGCTCCACTCCTAAAGTAAGGAGTTGATGTTTTTTGCAGAGATCTTACATGTATGTATGGCCTATGTTTGGATCGATGCTAAGAGTTTAAGACTGTATTTGTATGCATTTTGGAAGGACTCTTTATTGGTGAGGTCACCACATCATGGTCCAGTTTGAATATGGATTTAAAGTTCTTTTCAACGTGAGACCATATTTTTGACTATTCCTGATTAGGAAGAGTCTGGTGTTTGAGAGCTGTGGTGTGTTTCATTACAAGAGGTTGGATTATTCATTTGCTATCAGCCAACTTCAGCTATGGACAGTATTTGGACATTGATGTACTACAGATAAGACTTTTGCACACACCAACTTTCACATGATGAAATCCTACAATGTTACATTGCTTTGTTTGTTTTTTGTTTTGTACTTTTGTGTATTTACATTTTTGCCTACATGTAGCTGTATTAACCTGAATTGAATGTTTTCCATTTTGTATTTAATAAACTAATTTGAAATCCCTTTGACTACTGTACATTTTTGACAATACAGACATTAGTTATCCATTTCAGATGTATAGTAACTGTTTTTCCCAAAGACATAAGTTATAGTAGTTGAGAAGTATTGATAGTGAAACAGATGTATTGTTGTAGATTAATTGTGCGGGCCCTGTGTGGGCCTTGTGAGGTCTTCCCATGCAGGGCCAGCGCTAAGGGGCCAACGTTTGGCTCGTTTGCAGGGATACCTTTACATATTAATGTGCTTAATAAAAATACCCAGCAATTGTACTTTTGGTATACTAAACTGGTATACTTGAAATCTGCTAAATCGGAACAACTAATTTTGTGTTTAATGCAGTTTAATTGTGTGGAAATCCAACTAAAGATATTCTGAAATATATTTGATTGTATTAAAGTGGAACTATTGCAAGTATACTTCGGGTACCTTTGCATTTAAAGACCGAAAGTACACAGAGATCATATAGTCCTTATTAATAGTGATATTGAAACATTTGAACACATTTTAGGCATAATATTAAGAAATGTGTATTGTGCAATAAAAAGATACTCCATTTATATATGTGTGTGTGTGTGTGTGTGTGTGTGTGTGTGTGTGTGTGTGTGTGTGTGTGTGTGTGTGTGTGTGTGTGTGTGTGTGTGTGTGTGTGTGTGTGTGTGTGTGTGTGCATTTTTGTGAAAAGTCAGGACATAGATTTGTATAACAACAAGGGTATGACATAGGTATTACAAGGTGAAGGTGACTTTTCAGGACATTGACCCATGTCCCCACTTTTCAAAACGCTTATGAATCATACAGAGTGAGGGTTTTTTTGGGGAAAGTTGAAATGCACAGTCTCCTGTAAGGGGTAGGTTTAGGTGTAGGGTTGGTGTAGGGCAATAGCACAAACAGTAAGTACAGTATAAAAACCATTACGCCTATGGGATGTCCCCACTTTTCACAAAAACGAACATGTGTGTGTGGGGGAGACTTTAGAGAAAGTCTCTATTTGATCCCGTTATTGTCTAGAAGAAACAACTGAGATATTAATGAGATCTCCATTATGATTTTTTTTCTAACTTATGGGTTTAGGTGTTGACTAAAATGAAAAATAAATAAATAAATAAACCATACAATTTGTTTACCCTTATTCTTTTGATTTCATATCTTGCAATTTTCTGAGATCTCTTCTGAAGCTCTCCAGAGAGTCTCCATTGAGAGTCTCCATCTCATTATTGTCTATTAGGAGAAAAAACAAGATATTAATGAGATTTCTTTTGTGATTTTTCTATCACTTAAGGTTATCTAAAATAAATTTTCTCTTCTTTTAATGGCATAGCCTGATCTCCTCCGAAACTCTAGAAATTCGATTATTTAGGTCTTTTCCTGAGACGAACGTGGGAGACTTTAGAGAAAGTCTCCAATTGATTTCATTGAAGAAACAACTGAGATCAAAAAGTCATGAATGCGATCTCTTTGACATCACATGGAGTTACACGTGCTATTGTATCTCAAATAATCTCAGTGTTTGTTCTTTCTTTCTTTTTTTTTTTACACACAACATCTATTCAAAACAACAACAACAACAACAACAACAACAGACATATAGTCACTATTTTAAAGAGTCCAGTCAAAAGGAAGAGAGTATGTTAAAGAAAATACCCTGCCAAGCATCAATAGTAGAGGGCTTGGCCCCATTAATTCGCGCTGTTGTACATTCAGGCTATGGATCCAATATGTTTTTGCACACATGTGTTCTGTATTATTGTCTTCTTCGCAGCCGTAGACACAAACTTGGGTTAACAAAGCAATCAATTTGTAGTAAGGAGGATAAAACCAGGTTTGCATGTGTCCATAGATCAGGACACTCCCAAAACATATGAAGAAAAGTACCTGATGATGCAGTATTACATATATGTCAGTTAAAATTTGGTTTTAGTTTCATTTTGAATCTTTTGTAAGGAGTTATGTATGCTCTATGAATGACTTTGAAGTGAATAAGACGATGAGCCAAGTTTTTAGATGTTAAGCCGAGGTTAGACCACACTCTCTCCCAGTCGACAGATGAATTAAGGTCAGATAATTCTCTATTCCAAATAGATTTAATAGAAAGAGGTTTTGTAATGCAATCAATAATTTTATTATATATTAAGGAAACAGATGGCCGACCAGAAGATGGTGCAATCCAATCCCGCATAGGATGAGAGGAAATGGGAGATGCCCAAGGAACTCCATACACTTCGAGAGCAGAACGTAATTGAAGAAAGACAAAATATGCGGATGCTGATAAACAAAATTTGGTTCTTAATGTCTGAAATGAACAGAGGCCCTGGTTATCATATATATCACCGCAAGTGGTTACACCTAAAGAAGACCAAGAGGGTTGGACAAATGGACGATTTCAGCATACAAAATTAAAATCGTGCCATAAAGGTGTACTGCTACATAATTGGAAGGGTCCTCCTATCAGACGTTCAACCGTTTTCAGTGTTTGTTCATTCTTATGAGTTTTGAAATCTCAGCACCAGCCTGACATGGATTACAATACAAAACGTTACTAATTCCTCTAGTCTTGCAGGCCTGCGGGGAGGAGAGAAACAATAAAACTAGAGAATAATAAAAAAACACGCCCTTGCTGCAGCCCTAAATGGTTGCGCCACATGCCTTTGTACAAGTGCAAGCACGTCTTCGTTCTCCCTTGACAAAGCATGTCAACCTCAGGCCTCCGTGTCGGCGACTCGACTCTGACATGTCAAACGACATCAGGCTAAAGGAATGCTGTCACGGAGCCAGACACTGAACAAGAAAACAGAATTAAATATGCAAGCAAAACAGCGGCCTGAGTGACAGCAGGAACTGTGCTCGCCGCTAACCAGGAGGGCGTCTTTAGACCCAAGCATCTGGGTTTTATCTCCTCGGGGCTTTGAAAAGCTTTACGAGGTTTGATTATGGTGTGCACATGATGCAACAACATTCAAAAGCCTCTTTCTGGAAAAAGGCAAACAGGCAAAACATCAATGTTGGCAGTGTGTCAATCGGGTTTAGGGGAACACGACTTATTAAGTTGATGAGAACATTTTGATTGTTACGAGGTTTTTTGACACCGTGCCCGCAGTGAGAACGAGTCTTTTACGGCTCTGTTTTCTGTTTCAAAGAACAGTAATGTGGAAAATGTCCAATCTTCTCTGCCCTGCAGTCAGTCACTGCGCTGCTTTCGGTGAG
The DNA here is from genome assembly GCA_036784905.1 of Acrossocheilus fasciatus. NCBI lineage: Eukaryota > Metazoa > Chordata > Actinopteri > Cypriniformes > Cyprinidae > Acrossocheilus > Acrossocheilus fasciatus. Next base: position 32,812,705 of record CM071953.1, read on the forward strand.
CTGTATTTTCAGCACCTTCTTGTCTACAGAGACCACCTTGCTCTTAGCACTGAAACAAGCTCTCACGCTTTTACAGAAAGGGGTCAAGGGTTCAACGGTTAGCATGGTCTGCTTCACCCTGCCATCTCCACTTATGCATCGCGCATTCCTCCCGATACTATACTTCTCTCCTCGCCGCAGGCGGCCTCATTGAATTTCTCTCATTATCTGTCTGCCTCACTTATCAGAGAACAGAAAAGGTGATGAACAAATGTTATATATAAAAAATACAGTGGCTGGATTCACAAAACATTCTGAAGAATATCCTGTATTCTATTTATAGCATAATTTTTTACTTCATTGTAATGGAACGAAACCTGGTAAAGATTTTGGCACTTTCTATGTGAATACACACACACACACACACACAAAAAAAAAAAAAAAAAAAAAAAAAAAAAACACATGGACATGGTTCAAAAAATGGTCCTGAAAAAATGTCACAGTTGTACTGTTCAAGGCCAAAAATGGCCGCATTAGAAATAAATGGGGAGAAAGTTTTATCTAGTGGACGCATTTGGTACTGCGCCCAAACAAAATCTTTTAGAAAGCCAATTGTTTTTTGCGATATCAACCTAAAATTTGTTACAACTTGAAAGATTTATGGTTTTTATGGCTTAAAACTTCACTTCAGCAACAATCTGCCATATGTCTTCTTTAAAAAGAGACTAATGCTGCATCCCAATTCGCATACTATCCGTCCTAAATAGTATTCGAAAATAGAATTAGTATGTCCCAAATCACAGTATGTTTAAAAAAAGTATGCCAAAGATTCCCGGATGATCTGCTACTTCCGGTTAGAATTCGAAGTCCAGATCGATGCACACTCTAACGGCTAATATTTCCCACAACACATTGCAGGGTGGACGGGGATTCAATTACAACTACAAACACGCATAAAAAGTCTTAAAAACTACAAACATGGTGGATATGCACGACCGACGGACAGGTAGAGAAAGGGATTTGAGTGATAAATAATCAATGTCTAACCTGATTAAAAAATATTAATTTAATGTTATCCACATTATATTTCATCTCCTGCAACACTGTGAACTTTTATAATGATACGTTTAGTCATGAACTTTTAAATGCATCATATGCCAACATATGACTAGAGTTCTCAGCATGAAAGACCCGCGATGTGCTTCTTCATTTCTCTCCAATACGGTAGAAAATCAAATTAAACAAAATGTGGATGATGTTAACTGTGACAAGATGATTGACAGCACAGTTTAAACAGTTACAGGATGCACGTCAGTTCATGACAGTTTCTTTAAGATTCATGACAGTTTATAGGAAATTTCATTTTCAGGTCTATGCTCAAAAAGTGGTTGGATCATAACTATTCCATAAATATAATTTAGAAATGGATAATAACAGAAATGGATCATAACTATTCCATAAATATAATTTAGTAATACCATAAAATCTCCTAAAAAAAAAAAAATCAATAAATAAAAAATATTATTAAACTACGTAAAATACAGTTGATAAATTTAATTGGGAAAAAAAAAACTGTAATTTTTGACAGGCACACAGGGAGCAGAGGGTTAAGAATGTTCTGAAGACAAAACTTTTGAATTCCTGAATACCTTTTGATTTGAATTGCTGAAAAGAATGCTCTTAAAATCCAATGCAAATAACAATTTAATATTCTTGATGAAAATAGTGCGCCTGCATATTTTGATTATTATTAAGGTAATCTGCAGACAGCAAAAAAAAAAAAAACCTGAAATGTTGATAAATGAGTCTTCAACAACAGCTACTATATAATAATTTTATTCTTAAGGAAAAAAGTTCTTATGAGAATATTGGAGAACTTGAGTGCGTTTCAACATTCTTGCAACTTATCTTAAGAATTTCTTAACTTCTGTCTCAAGAAGATCTCTGATAATCAGGCGCCAGGTCAATTTAATCAGAACAGAAAATGCAAATGCAAAATGCAAAAACAAACGCAATCAGATGTGCAACTTAGATTATTATAAAGTTAAGTCAACTGTCTAGAATTAATGATTCAGGTCTTTATGATTTCTTTATGTAATTCTTACCTCTCAATTTCCTACTGGTGCTTTTCAACAGCATTTCAGAACCAATCATCTGAGCTTATTGCTTATGAGGCATTCACATGACATTTTTGATGTGCATCTAGAAATTTATATGGTAAACTTGTTTACATAGATGTTTATGCACATAACTTCTTAGAAAATAAAAAAGGTTTTCTCTTCAAGCAAAAGTATACATTTTTTATGTGTTTTTGCAAAATGTTATTCAAACCTAAGTGCTTCTCCACAGCACTTGTTTATGCAATATCCCAAAATGCACATAAAAACAGTGGATGGAAACTTGCCTGATGTAAAAACAGCAATTTGACCAATCAATCTACAATGAAAAGCCACTATATATGCATGAGTGTAATATATAGTTGAGATTATAAACTAAAGAGGATGCACAGGAAACCCAACATGATCCAATTTGGCCCAAAAAAAAAAAAAAAGACTGCAGTTTCAAAAACATGAATCCAAGTCTGAACTTTGACTTTACTCTCACCCACCTGCTTCAGTTCTCACTGACTCTATCAACACCCACCGGCTCTGTGAAACACTGCTAAACACACACCGATTCCCTCTGCTGCAGAAACCGCAGTAATGAAACCGAGGAGAGAGAGGAGTGTGTGTGTCAGAGAAACTGCCTGTAGCACCGTCTCCATATCTCTGTTCAGATGTGCCCATCATCTTAAAACAGCACTCGCTGCTCGCAGCGCTGCTGAATGAGAGAAAAAAATTTGTCTGGAGGACAAATATGGCACGTAAATAATTAATCACATCCGCTCTGTTTGCTCGTCACTAGGATTCTCCTAGACTTGATCCAGTCTGCTTTTTCTCCATGTCCCTTTATATCTCTGACAAAAAACACTCACACCTGCACTCAAAGCACACACTGCATAGCTCAGAGAGTCTCTCCTGCTGGACTATCAGTAAAAACACATCCTAAGAGTGTATTATATACAGCAGTTTAGATCAATACAACAACTTCATGTTGTTCAGTTTGAAAACAAGCAAAAACCTTGCATTATTTACAGCAATGCACTAACAAAGGAAGTCTCTGAGGTATTGCACTAGCATAAACAATAAAATACACAAATATCAAATAAAGCACCAAGACTAACAAAACAGAATGTTTTAACAAGACTAGTCTAACAACTCTGTGCAAAGTTATGCGATATTTCCTCTCATGTTATGGAATGAAGCTGGTTAGCATTCACAGTTTGCCCCTGCTGGTAGATGTCATAAATACACCATTATACAGCTGGGGGGAAAAAAAAGTTTGAAAATAGACATGCATTGTTTTAAACCATCAAAAACAAAAACATTTATTGTTTATTTTTTTTATTATTTTCAATTTCAGTTTTTAGGCTTTCATAATAAATACAAAAAAAGAAGAAAAAAAAAGTTTAATAATGAAGATAAAAATGACTAAATGAATTCGCTTTAAGCAGACAACATAATGGTAAGTTTTTCAGGCTACATGTAGAAAACACAGTGATAACTGATTAACATAAATGATTAAAAATAACATCCACCTGACACTTGATTACTGCACATCTTTCTCTCAAATTAAGAATCATACCATTAGACAGACTGGACACTGCTTCAGGTATTAACAGAAAAATCCACCCGCAGGAATTGTGTCGATAACGCAGAACCAGACGTTCATCTAGACAAGTGGTCCCACTGCTAAAAGGATGATTGAGACAACTAAACAGCTCAAATAATAAACATGCACAGTGCTTCAACACGTTTCTGCTTTGAATCCCTCTGGAATGCCTCACATCTTAGACTTCCATTTCAAGTGCATCTCTGTAAACATAATTTTTGTTTGTTTTGACAAACTGAGGGATGAATCGATATATTATGCCACAGATGGAGTTCATAAAGCTTAAGTTGTTTTGCACATTCCACTATGGGCCAGTTGTGATACTATGCACTGGATTCAGTATGATTCATCATTTAAGTGAAGAATTATAAGCCTCAACTATTCTGCAAATAATAAAACATGTCATTAAAAAACCTGCAAATATATAAACTGCATGCAAACCTGATTACAATCGACTCCTAACTAGCACTGGTCAGGAAGCACTAGCCATGTGCTTTGCAATCTGAGGTTATAAACCAAATAAATAAATAATATTGGGTTAACCACACTGCAGTCTCTGCTGTCATCACCCACATCACAACAAGATCTACACTGCTCTAAAGCCACAGGAGTCCAACAGCCCATTTCTGAGATTTCCAATTGTAAAAGAAGTCTATTTAAGACAGTTTATTGACCTTTTTGTAACAGAACCAACACAGATTTGATCCCAATTGGCACCCGTGTGATTGCTCAAGCTGCACTGGATGAATAAAGATTCTTGCCCTGAAGGTTTGCAGCGTATGAAAATGCTAAATGTCTGTACTGTTTTGTTTTTGCTTTGAAAAATGCAGTGGAATTGGGAAAAACAACGGTCTCAAGATTTCCTTTTTTTTATTTTTTAAAGCTGAATTTCTTTTAACCTGAGTGCTGCATTTTTAGAAATGCCAGCACAAGTCAAAGATGTCCATCTAGCGTGTGTTTACATAGAAAAACAAAGGAAAGGTAATGCAGTGGAATGGAAAAACACGTTCTGTGCGAATGGCTCCTTACAGGTCATCATTACACAGTGGGTCTGTTCCAAAACCTAGTGAGACCCCTTCATAGGCAGCACTGTGGGTGTCACAACAATAGCGCTCCCAAGTTAAAGGGGTCATGAACAGAGCAAATCAAATTTATCTTGATCTTTTGAGGTCATTATACTAAAAAAAACATTCTGTAAGTTTCAGAACTCCAAACTTTCTCGTTAGTCTAAAAACAGCTTATACTGAAGGCAGTCAGCCAAAACGACAGCTTGTGGAACGTGCCACTTTATGACATAATAGTGTGGCTAAACACCACCTCCGCAGAAGAAGATCAACACCTGCTTCTACATCGCTGCCTGTTTAGCCCCACCCACCGATTCGTGCACATAGTGTAAATAATGAGAGAGGCAAACGCTGGTCTATGCAGAAACCAAACGATAAAGAAGTTCCGAAGACAAGAGGACTGTGTAGTGCTTTGCATTGCCTTCCTTCTGATCCCTACGTTTGGAAAGGGTGGATGAACTTTATTTTTAATGAAGATCCAGACCACATCAGTAAGAACTCGGTCCTTTGTGCACTTCATTTTACCACGGATTCGTTTACAAACAAGGCACAATTCGACGCAGGACTTTCAGAAAGACAGTAATGTCGTAACACAAGTGTGAGTAACTGTTTTTATTATGTGGTCATTATTGTTTTGTCTGTTAAACAGATCATTTGATATGTACTGAGTATTTATGTGTTTTTAACCTAAATCACAGTAACTTTTACTTTCGAGTCTACAATCCTCCACGCCTATTCAAACAGCGTTCTGATGAGGGGGGTTAAAAACAAGACAATTTATTACATCTAAATTATGTTTTTTTAAAAATGTAAAAATCTTGATAACATTATAAGGGGACCTCAGAGGACAGTACAAAATAACAAAAAAGGTGGTTCATGTTACTAAGCAAACAATGCAATACTCTAATACGCTACTCTAATTAATAATAATATAATATAATATACGTATATAATATAGTATAAATAATAAATATACATTTTACAATTTTTATCAACACTTTGGTTTCAAATGAATTATACGTATGTGCTTCATACGCCACCTTGATAACCAGCTCACTGCAGTGCATTGTGGGATGCCATTCAACGCTCAGGATGCGTGCAAATGCTGCTGTAGAATTTGGCCAAATATCAAGCTGCAATCTTTTAGAACTGCATTTGCACCTGTGAGGTCTTAAAATGCTGCTTATGTAGACAGCTCAGTGGGTTTTGGAACAGAACCCGCGTCTACATTGGACACAATAGGTGTTCCACCACATTGCATTGACTATGAAGCTGCACATCAGGGACCAAAAACGTCAAGGTAGCTTTAATTTCAGTCAGACGTTATTTAAATGCACAACAATAAAATGCATTGTAAAAACTATTTGTACATAAAGAACCATTGAAAAAAAGTGTCTCAGCAATACAGAATACCACAAACAGAAATAGAAAAAAATAGAAGGTTTCCATCAAAAGGAGCATCAGTCACTTCCAGTGGACATGGCTTTGTGAGCGATTTAGTGGTCGTGCATCATGGGACGCCACCTGCGTCTGGTGTAGACATGGTGTGACATGTTAAGCAGCAGAGTGGCATGCTATACTTCATATAAACTATTTTAAACAGAAATAATAATTGCATTATTTTTTAAGGACTGCAAAAAAGTTGAAAGGTTATAACAAATGGTAAAAGGCATCTAAAAAAAAATACAAACTATGCCTTTTAAATTCATACAAATGTAAACCTAATGTCTTAAAAGTTCATGTTCATGTTATTTAACAATCCCAGTACTTGTTCCGGCATTTCTAAAAACGTTTTATCATGTTTTCAAGCCCCTAAAAGCTGCATCTAATGCATCGGCTTCACCTCAGAGCAACAGATCTGCTGTATCTCCCGCGGTGAGCTCTGTTCCCATTCCTCCGCGCATTCGTAAAGGAATCATCCGTTCAGCGGGAAGCTTCATTTCCAGACGACACGCTGAGACACAGAGCCGCACATTTCCTAAAATCTCCTAATCCCTTCAGTTTTGTTGTAGCTCACGATTTCACACTCTGCTAAACTCCACCACAACAAATCAGGTGTCTGGTGAGGCAGGCGAGCCGCGCTCCTCTGATGTCCCTGCGAGAAACCCCCGCTGCCAACGCCAGATGGGGAGCCTACAAGACAAAACCACTGACTTTCAAACTTACCCATAAACATGCTCTCCATGGTCATCACGCGTCCAGATCCGTGGTGTCCCCGTGCACCGCTGCCGTCAAGAGTGAATCCATGATCTCATCTGTGCATGTGGAAACAGGGACCACGAGGACTGCAACAACACCTTGCTAGTTTTCTGTCCCTCTCTCTGTGTGTGAACGGAGATCCCACTTCAGAGAAACTCTCAGTCTCGCTCTTGCACCTCCGTCCTCAGCCGTGTGTCAGAGCGCTGTAATCTGACTCCTGGTGAAGCAGCTCTCTCCAGCGTGCCGATATCAGCGTCTCTGGCAGGAGTCGAGCCGCGGCTGCTCATTTGTTCTGTCTGAGTGTTCCTCAGGCACTGCTTTCTCTCTCTCTCTCTCTCTCTCTTATCTCTCGTTCGCTCTCCAGCACCTCCCTACTTCATCTATCATGCTTGCTCTCTCTCTCTCTCTCTCTCTCTCTCTCTCTCTCTCTCTCTCTTTCTCTCTCTGTCTCTTCACAGTTATCTAGTGATGTCCTCATAAAGTAAACTGGAGTTTTATTTCTACTTTGTTTTAATAATTTATCTAGCAAGAAAATGTGAGCGTTTGATTTGCTGCAGAAGAAGTCACTGTCATGGTCCAAAAGTGTTTGGCAGGACATTACTAGGGTTTTTTTTTTTTGGCTGTGGTGTATTACTTGACAGTTGCTAGGGTGTTTTGGCTGGTTGCCAGGGTGTTCTGTTTGGTCACTATGGTGTTGCTACCATGTTCTGCATGGGTGCAAATTTGTTTTAGGTGGTTCCTAGGGTATTCTGGGTGGTTTCTCTGCTGTTCTGTTTATGTTGTTGCTATATGGTTGCTACCATGTTCTGAATGGTTGCTAGGTTGCTCTAGGTGGTTGCTATGGTATTCTGGGTGGTTTCTCTGTTGTTCTGTTTGTTATGTTGCTGCTATATGGTTGCTAGGGTATTTTCTGCTGGTCTGTTTATGTTGTTGCTATATGGTTTCTACCATGTTCTAAATAGTTCCTAGGTTAATTTAGGTGGTTGCTCGGGTGTTTTCTGTTGTTCTGGTTATGTTGTTGCTATATGGTTGCAACCATGTTCTGCATGGTTGCTAGGTTGTAAGGTGGGGTTACTAGAGTAACCTGGATGGTTTCTCCACTGTTCTGTTTATGTTGTTGCTGAGTGGTTGCTACAATGTTCTACATGGTTGCTAGGTTATTCTAAGTGGTAACTAGAGTATTCTGGCAGGTTTCTATACTGTTGTTAGGTTCTCCCGAGTAGTCGCTATGGTTTTACAACAGTCTATGGTTGCTTCTATCTTCTGGATGATATCCAAGTTGTTACTATGGTATTGCTAGGCTATTCAGGCTGGTTGCTAGAGTGTTCTCTGTGGTCGCTATGGCATTGCTAATTTGGTGCTACCATGTTCTGCATGGTTGCTAAGATTGTACTAGGTGGTTTCCACACTGTTGCTAGGGTGCTGTTGTTGTTTGCTATAGTGTAGCTAGACGGTCAGTAGCCTGCTCTTTCTGGTTGCTAGGGTGTTCTGTGTGTTTATTATGCATGCTAGATAGCTGCTCGATAGTTCTGGGTTCTTAAAAGATTATTCCAGCTGGTTACAAGGCTGTTGATAGATGGCTGCTAGCATCTTTATGATGGTTGCTAGGCTGTTGTGGGTGGTGACCAGCACATTCCAGGGCCTAGTTTATGGCGGGGCGCTTCTTTGACCACAACAGTGGACAACAGTTTGCTACATTTTGATTGGATCTTGGTGGACCAACATAAGCAAACTGTCCAACACCATCAAATAAAGATGCTAAGACAATCGCCAGACACCTCTTTGAGGGCAAGAAGAAAACCTCTGATACTAAGCCCAGGAAGGACAAGACTAATCTATCTTGTCCTTCCTGGACAAGATAGATTACCCATCTAGAGATGGGTAATCATCTTCACCCATCTAGAGACTAATGACTAAGGTTTTGGCCTGTGACCGCCATAAAAATTCCTCAGGACCTCTGGATGCAGCAGCAGTGGGTGAAAAAAGACAGATCACAAAAATACATCCAAATCCATTCTTAACTGTGTTTGGCAACCTTAAAACTGATGCAAACTACAACACATCCATTACATATTTATTCAGAGAAATAAGTATTCTCAGTGACAGCTATGAATAATGTATCTGTAAAACTTCAGTGACACTTTTCTAACTGTATGTTTGAACTATGCCAGTGTTTCTCTAGTGTTTTACAACCTCCAGGCTTTGTCATTAATGTAAAAATATACCTCATTGTCATGTTCTAACCTAGATTTATCTTTAAATAATAATTTAAAATTTTATGCCCTTCATGTTGTGGCAGGTTTCCCCATTATATCAAAAATTGTATCGAATATCAGTATTTTTCAAGGTATTGTATCAAAGTTAGAAATTACAGTATCATGACAACACTAAAAAGCAGACTGACCAAATTTTGAGTCCCTAGTCCTGAGAAGCAGAAGACATACATACATTTGAAACAAGACTAAGTTCAGTTGAGCAAACCTTTAAGGTACTTTCATCTGCATGTCCCAGATTAAGGAGTTTCTGCACCTACTTCAGGGCCTCGTCTGCGTGTTCCAGATTTTAGGAACTTTTGGTACAGCATTCACAACACTTCAGGTTCAGGGTAAGGATGTGAACAAATAATCGAATATTCGATCTGTAATTATTATTCAAAAAATAAAAATACTATTCAAATTTTACTGTGTTGCTTTGCTGGCTGTAAATGCAGGGAATCCATGATAATGTCACGTGTTTGAGTTCATGTTTGCCCTTATATGGTAATTCCTGTTCTCATTAGTTTCCACCTGTGTTTGTTAATTATCCCATTAGTTCCTTTCGTTTGGTTCGTATTTATAGCCCTGCCTTTCCCCTGTTTCTTTGTCCTGTCTTACGTTGTCTGTTTACGTTGTCCTGTCTTACTGTTGCTCATACTGTGTGGATTTATTAAAAGACTCTGTTCTTTCGAATACCTGACTCCTTTGTGCTCTATTGAGCTTCTAGCCCCAACAACCCTTGACAGAAGACAGGACCCTTTAAAACACGAGCCTTGACCCACTCACCTACACGATGGCATTTGTGCCGCTCGCCCTCGCCAGCTCCCTTGACAGAGAGGTCCTCATGACACTGTTCCAGATCGGGATCACTTAACACCAGCCAATGGAACTCCCAGACACCTCCAACCTCGATTGGAAGGAGGCGGTCATCCGGTGTCTGCAGAGTCTCCGATCCTGATCTGGAACCCCACCGGCCGTGGCTCCCACAAGCCCACCGGTCGCACCGAAGTCAAGTTCGCTGGCTGTTCTGAAGTCAAGCCCGCCGTCCACCGTATGCCGCTTACACAAGCCCGCACTCTGCGGCTCTCTCACGCCTGCCGTCCACCGCAACGTCAAGCCCAATGAAAGATGGGTTCAAGTGTACTACAAGTGGTAACTAAATACATTTTTTAAATACAAAGATAGTATGTTAAAAGTGCATTTTAGTTCATATTCATGGTGTTCCAAAATAGCACAGTTGAGTACACTTAGATGATCTTAAGTTTAAGTAGTACTAAATAATTTAGTATATTAAGTACAAAATTAGTGCGCGAAAATAGAGCACTTTAAGTACATTATGGAAGTGCACTTATTTTTCACCTGGGTTATAGGCCCCTTTGCTGGTTAACATTTGCTAGAGGAATAAAAGTTTAAACACTAAACACTAAATTAACGGTTAGGAATTGGTTCAGATCACTAACCCTTTAAGCACTAGCAATTTATAAAAGTGATGCTGGCTTTAAACACCACTAACAATGTTCTAAATATTCAAAAGGTTTTACGTTTTGTCTGTATGCATCTGTAAATACAAACTATATAAGTCAATGGCGCTATATAAATAACCAAGAAAACATGTCTGCCTAAGATCTTAGGAGAATATGTCATCACAGACACAAAAACACATGTACACTTGACCTTGATTCCCCTCTTGGCTCTCACTCAGATCTTTCCTTGATTGGTTCACTTTAATTCTTTCTGAAGGTCAGGAGGAATTGACCGTTTGAAAGCCGCCCGCATGTACTGCCTACAAATCAGAGGCTTTGCTTGCAAACAACAAAACAAACACGTATGCAGAGCAAAAACAGATCGTAACGTGCTCTCATCCACTTTTGGAGTTCAAGAAAAAGGAATAACAAAACACTAACAAAAAAGCGAGCAACAACAGAACTCATTGCCTCAATGGGATGCGCGTTACGCTCGCCTGCAGCTAGGAGACGGCAGATATTTTGCATCATCGCACAGATGTTTTCAATTAATCCCGAATTCCCAATCGCTCCTGTGCCTCTCGTCCCGCCTCCAGCCCGCTGCGAGTAAATAAATTTATTCTGTATCTATAGCTGCAGAGCCGCGCTCATCCGGCTCCTCTCGTCCGGGCTGGCAAATGTGTTTTTTAACCTTGACTCGGAGGTGTCACTGCTGAGATAGATTATTATTTGTCACCATGAATAGCATTTAACAGCAGCTGTGCCCAGAGGAGCCCACGGTGAACCACATGCAAAGTGCAGCATGGGAAACTTCATTAATCTCTCTGTCACTTTCATGACGCTTTTCATTAGTTACGCTGCTATCTGATCAACTGGCAGGTTGTGGGATGTTGTGTGTGTTTCTGAAGCTCTAAACAGTTTCTGCGACAGAGGAACTGTGATCTGGGACACACAAAAGAGGATGAGAGAGTTAACTTTTCTGTGACTAACCAGTGCTGTGTCCCACAACAACACTGCAAGATTTGACACAAGCGAGGTTCAGAGTATAATACTAGCTTACTGCTTCCTAAATCCTGTACAGCATAAAAAAGCATTTACTATTTATTAAATAAATAAACAGCTTACTGTATGTTTACTGCTCAGTACATACAGCCTTTATTATTTAAAAAATAATAAAACATTAATTACATAAACTGCTTGCTAAATCCTGCTCAATATATATGGCATTTACTATTTAAAAAAAAAACAAAAAAAAAACTGCTTACTGAATCCTGCTTAATACACACAGCATTTATTATTTAAAAAAATAATACAAAATTTAATTACATAAACTGCTTGCTGAATCCTGATTAGTATATTAAATAAATTTAAATACATTTTTGAATGAATGAATAAATAAATAGATAGATAAATAAATGTGTTGTGACTCATGCACTTGCTATATTTTTTTTAATAAAATTAATTAATTAATTAACAGCTTACTGTTTGCTTTTTTTTTACTGAATCCTGCTCAGTACATACAGCATTTATTATTTAAAAAAATATATAAAATTTTAATTACATAAACTGCTTGCTGAATCATGCTCAGTGGCATTTACTATTTTTAATAAATAAATAAACAAAACAAAACAAACAAAAAAAAACTGCCTACTGAATCCTAATCAGTATATGGCATTTATACATAAAGTACCTAAGCTCAGTACAAAAAGCATTTACGTGTTTAATAATAATAATTTCATAAACTACTTGCTGAATTCTGCTCAATATATGGCATTTATTTTTTAAATACATAAATATTTTATGGGTTGCTCAGTGTATATATAGGGTATTTATATATATATATATATATATATATATATATATATATATAAAATAAACTCTTAAGTGAATCTTGCACAGTCATGGCCAAAAATATCGGCACCCTTGGTAAATATGGTCAAAGAAGGCTGTGAAAAATAATCTGCATTGTTAATCCTTTTGATCTTTTTATTTAAAAAATTCACAAAAATCTAACCTTTCATTAGATAAGAAGAATTTAAAATGGGGGGAAATAAATAAAATATGAAATAAATACACATTGGCCACAATTAACGGCACCCTTATTCAATACTTTTTGAAAGCTCCATTTGCCAGTTTAACAGCTCTAAATGTTCTCCTATAATGCCTGATGAGGTTAGAGACACCTGACAAGAGATCAGAGACCATTCCTTCATCCAGAATCACTCCAGACCCTTTAGATTCACAGCTCCATGTTGCTGCTTCTTCTCTTCAGTTCACTCATGTTCTACAGGGTTCAGGTCAGAGGACTGGAATGGCCAGCAGAAGCTTGGTTTTGTGCTCAGTGACCCATTTTTGTGTTGTTTTTGAGGTTTGTGTTTGGATTATTGCATGGTTGGAAGATCTAAACATGGCCTGTTATAAGATTTCTAACAGAGTCAGTCACTTATTGTTTTTTTATCTGTTGGTATTTGATAGAATCCATGATGCCATGCGTCTAAACAAGATGTCCAGGACCTCCAGCAGAAATATAGGCCCACAACATCAAAAATACAGCAGTATATTTCATTGTACACATGGGATACTTTTTATCCCTGTGTTCACCAAACCCATCTTGAGTGTTTGCTGCTAAAAAGCAAATTTTTTAGTTTCATCTGAGCATAGAAGCCAGTCCCATTTGAAGTTCCAGTTGTGTCTGATAACTGAATATGCTGGAGTTTGTTTTTGGATGAGCGAGGAGAATTTTTCTTGAAACCCTCCCAAACAACATGTGCTGATGTAGGTGCTGTTTGACCCCGAGACTCGACTATTTTCTGCAATTCTCCAGCTGTGGTCCTTGGAGAGTCTTTAGCCGCTCAAACTCTCCTTCTTGCCATGCATTAGGACGATATAGACACACGTCCTCTTCCAGGCAGATTTGTAACATTTTATGTTGATTGGAAATTCTTAATTATTGCCCTGATGGTGGAAATGGGAATTTTCACTGCTCTAGCTCTTTTCTTAAAGCCACTTCACTAATTTGTGAAGCTCGATTATCTTTTGCTGCACATCAGAAATATATTCTTTGTTTTTTCTCATTGTGATGGATGATTAAGGGAATTTGGGCTTTGTTTTCCCTCCTATTTATATTTCTGTGAAACGGGAAGCCATGGCTGGATAATTTCATGTTCAAAATTGTGAATATGAATGGGAATATACTTCAGAGATATTTTACTCATAAGAATTTCTAGGGGTACCAATAATTGTGTCCAACGTGTATTTTAGATTTTTGTGAATTTTTAAAATAAAATATCAAAAGGATTAACAATGCAGATTAATTTTCACAGCCTTCTTTGATCATATTTACCAAGGGTGCCGATATTTTTGGCCATGTCTGTATATAGCATTTACTATTTTTATTAAATAATAATAATTAAAAAAAATATATATAAAAACAAAATAAAATAAAAGACTCCTTACTGTGTCTTACATAGCATATAGGACATATATGATTTTTTTTTTAAAGAAAGAATGGCTATCTTGCATTTTAATCACGTTTTTAAAAGGTGTTTTTAAAAGTCCAAATCAAAAGAGAGACTGCAGCTGTGATTATCTTGTTCATTCATGCCACTAGAAATAGAAGTTAAAGTCAAGTGTGCATTGTAGGATCCAGAATGTACACGCAAAGCTAACATACCCACACCTCATTAGTTTCTCTTTTATAGCAATGAGTTTAAACGGAGTGCAAATGAAGACCTCTTTATGAAAGTGAGGCTCCATCAGCAAAAATGGAGAAAAGCTTCAACAAACTCTGACAGAAACATAAGCCGAACTTTGAGGATTTCCAACAGGTCTAAATGTGCTTTCAAAAATCCAACTCTCTGTATTCACACTTGATTTTAAACATTTCACACACTCAGATATTTCACAGAATCTTACACAAAACAGAGCTCATGAACATCTATCTGGAAAATAGAGTTCAAATAAGAAGAGTCACAGGACGGCAGGCAGTTAAACTCTATGTAGCAACACCAGCAATTTAATCAGCATTGTTTCTCAGATGTTTCAAACTGCTCAGATTCGCCAAAGTTTGCAATCAAAACCATCAAAATATACCAGGATCTCAATTTAAATTCTAAATGATCTGAGCTGCTATCCACATTCATTGTATACCTCTGTAAACTTACTATATGACAACTCTTTACTTATTTGTGCACATTTTTATTTCTTCTAAGCAAAATAAACGATAGGACGTGATCTTTAACTAAAAGAGCAACACTGGAGCAAAACAATCTCTCCTCTCTCTACAGATATAACATCGTTAACCCTTTGTTACTTTCACTGTGAGGTGTAAACACACAAACACAAGCCATTTTCATATATAAATTAAATGACCTAATGATTCCATCAGCAGAAACGGCCTTGGGCGAAGTCATTCTGCAGGAATAATACGGTGACATCGCATCAGAATGTCAGTCTATAAAACAATATATTCTGACATAAGTGCACACTAGCATGTGCGTTAATGGCTGCTGGTGGTTGCGACTGTGGGCTGTAATGGTTGGCGTGAGGGTTTGACAGCCGCCTACAGATGCAAAGGTGAAAATGCTGTTTACATTTAACAGAGACACACATGAAGAACACGAATGAAACATGAAGAGAGCAGCTCCCATCAAACCCTCTTGATCAGCAGCAGCAGAGAGGAGCAGCTGTTTCAGGTCTGCTAAATCAAAAACTCATGTCAAAATCAGAAGCTAACCGGTCAAGGTTACAGTGTGCTATTTAATAAACTAAAATTGTACACTGCACAATTGCAATTCAAATTTTAATGTAAGGAAGTCAAACTAAAATGAACTGGAATTCATTTAGATTAGATTTAGAGTAATTTAGACTAGAAACTAGTAAAACAAAATGTGTCAAGAGAATATTGACAAAGGATTGTTTGAAGGTTTTTTGGGGGGAAAAAAGTTTAAAAACCTTGAAGTTTGAAGGTTTGTAGACAGAGAATATGATATAATGAATGGATGGAACATGGAACAAGACTGTAAAATGGATGAATGGATTTCCTGTGTTGAATTTCTTTGCATTGCAATTCAGCTTCCTGTTAGCCTAATTCAATTCAAATTCATACTTATGATTTGAAAGGGAGCCAATTCGTCTATTGTGAATTTTTGCTAAACCCTGCTGAGTGTCGTATGATTTTGCCCGGAGCAAAAAATACTGCAAAGTCAGAGTGGGTTTATTTGTTTTCTCCACTAACCATTTACAATCGTGCTGTTGTTCTGGATATCACCATGACTGTGAATACCTGCAGATATTATGATATTCAGGACAGCAGCATTATTGCTCTTGTGATATTTATTAATGCACCAAGATTAGTGCCTAAGCACCCTCCTAACAGTAAACTCACTGTAACACACTTCCTACCATGGCATATTTCTTCAGTATACATTCATCTTGTGGTAACAATGCATGAAAATACTTGTGTTGATCCTTGTGGTCACTAGTCCAAAGTATCCCATAAAGCTCTTTTATTAAAAGCACATTTTGAGTGAGGTAACTGTACTGTGATATGGATCGCATTTCTCTCTGCATCACTTCCCCACTTCACTCATACAGCTCTCAGAACAGAGATTAAACACGCTCCAGCAATCACCGTCCTCCTCGTGCTGTTACTCTCTCATGCCGTTCTTTTTTAATAAGATTTTGCTGCGTGTAAATAGGTAGAGCTGTGAGAAAACAAGGTTGTTATTTATTGGGGCTCAGAGATGCGTTTCATATCATGGGGCTCAAAGAAGCGTTTGCGCTCTCAACACAAGTCGCACGGAAGATCTTATCAAAGTGCTAAATACCAAAAGTGTCTCAACATTTCACAACTGCAGATAAGTCACCCTCATTTAACCAGCTGAGCTGAATCCAATCACACCACAACAACAAAACATCAAGAGAACAACACAAAATGTGCTTTTTTCCGACTGTGATCCTGAACAAACCTTAGACCATGAATTCAAAGCATTCAAATTTGGCATGCAACTCATCCTGCAACAGTTTACTATGCACATGACCGAGAACTTAATTGTGCACTCGTTTAAGAGAGCTGATACTTTTAAAACAAAAAATCGTAGTTGCACAACTAATCACAAATTCTTTGTTAAAGGAATACAGTACTTCACCCCAAAAAAAAAAAAAAAACCCTCTGCCCCAAGAGTACTCACCCTCAGGCCATTCAAGATGTAAAAGAGTTCATTTGGAGAAATGTTGCATTCCTCACTTGCTCATCAATGGATCCTCTGCAGTGGATGGGTGCCGTCAGAATGAGAGTCCAAACAGCTGATAAAAACATCACAATAATCCACAAGTAATCCACATTAGTTATTTTTTTGTGAAGTGAAAAGCTATATGTTTAAAAGAAACAAATCCATCAAGACGTTTTTAACTTGAAAATCAATAATCCATAATATTGCTTCCTCCAGTAGCAAAAAGTTGTCTCTTTTTGAAATCCGCACAAATCAAGCACCCTTTACAAGTTAAAAGAGTCCAAAACAGTTCAGTTTTTATCGTCTGTTTGGACAATTTACATTAAAGGAAGGACTTGAGCCCTATCTAGGTATTAGAATATTATGTTCTATATGGGCAACCACCTTAGCAACCATCTGGAACATCCTAGCGACTAGATGTAGTATCATTGCACTAAAAACACTCTCTAGCATCGACTTCTATACCGAAATGCACCACTCACATTCTCCAGAAAAAGTCAAAATCTTATGTTTCTATTTCTGTACTAAATTTTAATTGCTTTTATAAAGATAAAGAGATAAAATGTAAAATGGTATGCAAACATGCTGAACATCAGTAATAAGCATCTGAGTTTATTTTCATTTGAATTATAAATGCCCCGTCACCCATTACGCAAGAACACACCACTTCCTTTCATGGAGAAGTCTCGGGACGGGAGGAAAAAGATGAATGTAGCCAAATCCTACAGAACCGTTTCCCAGCTGAACAGCTGATAATTAAATTCTTATGTGGGCCTGACATCATCTCCACTCCAGCATGTTCAGCTCACGGACTACACCAGATGTCAAACAGGAAGAAGTAAGCGCCTGCGGCAATAGCGCGGCCTAATGTAAAGATATTTTAGAAGAAGTGCTGAGAATTATCAGTGGAAGATCTGCGGTTCAGGCCTGAACTTTTACACAAGCACTTAGTTTTGGCACATGTCCTGTAAATAACGTAAGTAAAAAAGAGGGCGTTCACACAGAATGGTGAGACAAACTGCAAAGGATGGCTATGAAAGCTTTCAGGGGTTAGCAGGGTCAGATTCAGCTGGTAGATGTCATAACTGCAGAACTTGTTACATCATTTTTAAAGCCATTAACCTGAATTCTGCACGTTTACCCACAAAATCTGCAGCGGAAGTCTACAGAAAGAAATAAGAATGAAGAGAAGGATTTGTGCACCACTAGGATTCAACCAAGAATCTTTAGCCAGTTCTTGAAAGCATCAGCGTAATACACAGTACACACAAATACTGGGTAAAATAGTCCAGTTTGTACTGAATTGAGCTCTTTTTCATTTTTTATCAATACTTTCTGGTAGCAAAAGGACATAAATTAACATTTTTCTCTCTCAAAAAAAAAAAAAAAATGAAACAATCTAATAATGGCCCATTGAATGAATTTTTATGATTCTTATCAGAATGAATATAAATCAACATTTCTCTCAAAAACGAGCCTCATACTCTTTAGTTGTCCATTTGAATTACTTGAATGACTCACTGACTGAATCAAATGATTCTCAGTTTGTCAGAATGAATATAGATCACCATTTCTCTCATTTTCTATACTATATTAGACAGAATGATACTATAAAAGACATTTTTTCCCCCTAAATCCCTTTGAATTTGGCCAAAATGATGTCTTATAATTATACTCAAAAGCAAGTCCATTTGAATTCTGTAATGACTCACTGGACTGAATAAAACAATTCTCAACTCATCAAAATCAATATTGTGCTCAAAAAACATGCTCAGAATGCAAGACTCATGCTCTTTAGTTTTCCAACTTTATATAATATCTTGGATGTTTTTTTTTTCTTTTCTAAATGCTTTTGAATTTGTCAACAAGAGGTATAACCATGCTAAAAAATAAAAGCCTTATGTTTGAATTCTTTAAAGTCTCACTGCACTAAACAAAACAATTCTCAAGCTATCAAAATTAATGTAAATCACTGCTTCTCTCACTTTATATACTATTTTGGATAGATTTTTTTTTCTTCAAAATGCCTTTACATTTTGCCAAAAAGAGTTATCTTATAATCACACTCAAAAACAAGTCTTATCTTTATGAATTCTCGAATGATTCTCGAATGACTCACTGAACTGAATAAAACAATTCTCAACTAATTAGAATGAATATAAATCAACAATTCACTCAAAAAACAGGTCTCATACTGTTTAGTCATCAGTTTTAATCACTGTAATAACTCACCGACTAAATCAAAAGATGCTAAACTTATCAGAATAAATATAAATTCACATTTCTCTCACTTTATGTACTATCTTGTATTTTTTTTTACTTTTAAATTTAGCCAAAAAGTGTTATCTTATAATAACACTCAAAACCAAGTCTTATTTTTATGAATTCTCAAATGACTCACCAGAGCAAATAAAACATTCTCAACTTGAATGAATATGAATAAAAAATAAATAAACATAAAAAAAATTAAATGCTGCAAAATATGTGTCTTATTCTTTTAATCACTGCATTGACTCACTGACTGCTTCTCAACTTAACATAATGAATACAAATCAACATTTCTCTCATTTTTTTTTTTAATAATATCTTGGATGGATTTTTTCCAAATGCCTTTGAATTTGGCCAAAAAGAGGAATCTTATGATCACACTCAAAAGCAAGTCTTATCTGATTGAATTCTCTAATGAATCACTGGACTAAATAAAACAATTCTCAACTCATTAAAATATAAATATAAATGAATATTTTGCTCGACAACACATGCTCAAAAACAAGTCTCATGCTCTGTAATTGTCCATCTGAGTCACTCTACAGAATGAACATAAACCAACATTTTGCTTATACCTTATATGCTATCTTGGATGGATTTTTTTCCCCAAATTGTCTTTGAATTTGACCAAAATAAGGTGTCTTATTACCATGCTGCCTACCTAATGGATCAGCCTTAGTGTCTGCCTTATAATGCAATCCAGGAATAGGCAGTTTACTATGCTTTTGAACAGAGCAATAAAGCCAATTTCTGTATTGCACTACTAATTGACACAGTCTGACAGCAAATAATCAACGAAATAAATGGCTGTAAAGTTTACCAAAATAAACAATGAGTACTGACAGAGATCAATATCCAGCATCTCACAGTTTTAATCATCAGCGCGGACAATAACGCAGAACCAATTGTAAACTAATGTAATAAATTCAATCATTTCAATCGGTTCCGAACGCCATCAGGCTCTTGTTTCTCTCTTTCCATATTTATAACCCACAGCTGTCTCGCTCACTTCAGTTTAGCCAATTGGCCGTTAATTGGGGGTTTGGCACCGGGTGAGTTTTTGTAAACATGAATCAGCAGAGCCGTGCAGTGACGGATCAGAAAGTACAGATGAAGCCGATCTCGCCGGTGGAGGCCATCGATTTCTGCCAGAGCTTCTTAAGCCTTCAGCACGGTGGGTCAATATGGATTTGATATACGCGAGTTTAAAACGAGCCGAAAACATACAACCAGCGTACTGCGGGCAGCCGAGTCAGCAGAGACGAAATTAAAATGACAAAGGTGGCTTTGGGATGCAGATATCGACTGAAGAGTCGGGACAATGTTTGGTGAGTTTGTCTCGCTGATAATGTCTGTGCCAGAGGAAATAACACGGCCGTGCGAAACTCCTACAGGGACCAAAACATTGTCTGTAATCACATTTCCTGGGAGCGGGAGAGAGAGAGAGAGGGAAGATGCCTCTGTGAGAGGGATTAATTGAATCCTGTGGATACACACGGCCGGGGGTGAGCATGAACCGCACAGAGCTTTAGACGCCACGCTGAAGAGACAACGCACGCGTACATGCTATTATAAAGAGCCGGAGAGATTCCCGTGCGCTTCTGATTAGTCTTAAAGCACCAGCCTCTTCTAACTGCTATTTATGTGCCAGTTCATTCAGACACACTGTGTGGTAGAAGCTGATCATCGACGGGCCTGCTTGAGCAGCGTGAGCCTGATATCGAGCTTTCTAATGGATTTATGTACTCGCTCAGCATTTCACTCCATTAACAACATCATCACAGTCTGAACTGTGTTTATGCCTAGAGCTGGACAAAACGACTCAAATATATCTCGATACTGTAAGTCACAGTATTTATTAGGACTGTTAAGTTATTTTATTACAATGAAATGAATCACACAGTCGATATTTGATTTATTGTGTCTTTTTTTTTTTTAACTAAGCACCATCACATTAGTAGGTGTTATAGTAGAATTAACCATGGCACCTCTTCGAGCAATTCGATTTTGAACAAACTGAGTCACTGAACAAATCAAAAAGTCACTGAAACAGTGATTAACTCATTTAAAAAAAATCACTTGTCAGCAGCTACTGGAGTAATAAGACAATCTGAAAAAATCTAAATTAATGATATATTAATATGTTAGGTATATGCCTAATAAATTAATTTGTTTGAACAATTGCAAACAAACAGCCTATAATGCAAGTCAATTCAAAACATTCAATGTATTCAATAAAAAACGCAAAAAACAAATGGGATGAGTCTTCAAAATCAATCAAAGCCATGGGGGGGGGGATAAAATACTTTTATTCCGCAAAGATGTATTGAATTGCTCTAAAGTGACAGTAAAGACATTAATGTAACAAAAGATTTAGATTTTAAATAAACACAGTTCTTTTCAACTTTCTATTCATCAAAGAATCCTGAAACAGTGAAAGTGAAGTGACGTGTGGCCAAGTATGGTGACCCAGGTGACTTGAAATTTGTGCTCTGCATTTAACCCATCCAAAGTGAACACACACACACTGTGAATGCAGTTGGGGGTTCGGTGCCTCAGTCGTGGTATCGAAGGTGGACAATTCCCCCACGACAATTCCTGCCGGACCTGAGACTCGACCCCGCGACCTTCGGGTTACAAGTCCAACATCTATCCATTAGGCCACGACTGCCCCCTGTAGACCCCATATCACATTTTTTTACAAAAATATTAAGCAGCACTACTGCTTTCAACGCTGATAATAAGAAGAAATGTTTCTTGAGCAGCAAATTAGAATGATTTCTGAAGGATCATGTGACACTGAAAGACTCAACTCGGAAGTTCAGCTTTGCATCACAGGAATATATTGCATTTTACAATATATTCAAATAGAAAACAGCTATATTCAAATTTTAATAATAGGCCTATTTCACAATATTATTTTATTCCCTAACCAATTGTTTTTGCTATTTAAAGTTAACCTAGAGATACTACTGTCTTAATAAAACTTAACAAGACAAAGCAGACAAGGAAAGGAATTGCAAAACTAGTCTGACACAAACTTGAAACATAACAGCCAGATAAATAGCGCAATGTTCACAATGTGGCGTAATTTCATATCGCTCAGCCCTAGCTCTCACGCAACATTTTGCTCCACTATCAAACATCACAGTCCAAACTGCTTTTACGCCACTAGGCTTTATGATGTTTTCAGGGACCGTCTCTAAATTCTTGATGTCATTCCAGCGTCAAAGATCTTCCACAGGATATCCTCGCGTCCGTAAATTTAGCTGAACTCTCGGACGCTCAAAAGCTCAAGGTTATTTACAGTTTTCTAACAGCTGTCATACAGCCGTTAATGCCAGGAAAGAATGTGCACATCATCAACCTTTGACACTGAAAGCCCAATAAATCGGCAGGAAGCCACTGAACCCAAGATTGATGATCTTTATCCTTCCCCAGTTACTGTCACGGCTACAGAAAGATACGACTTTCATAAAGATCAAACTCTTCTGTTGAAGTTTTCCTGTGTTTGTGAAACTAAAGTGTCTCTTGCTAAGGAAAAATACTGGAACTGAATGATTTTCACACCATTCGGTTCCGTTAACGAGTGTTTAACGTCTACATTCTTTCACTGAACTAAAATACACCAGTGATAACTGCCAGGTACGTGCCGGTTAGAAAAATCTGCCTGACCCAGTGTTATTATCGTTAACTAAAAATATTATAAATTGCTTTAATTAAATGAAATGAAGCTGAAATAAAATACAACACAAATATTAGATGAAAAAATAAAAATACTTACAAAAAAGTTTGTCTTGGCAACTAATTGAAAGGGGAAAAAACTTTAATTTGAAGTGCTAAAATGACTAAATTAAAGCTTTATTATTAAATATACTTTTTTTTAAAGCACAAAGGAAAGTGCTTATAAAAAAATATTAATAAATACTATAATAATAAAACCAAATAAATAGGACCAAAATATCACAGGTCTGACTTGAAAATGATGAGTAAACTACAATCTGTGTACAGTATGAGTATGTGCTTATAATCATCTCTGAAATCACATTTTTAAGAAACTCACTTACACTTACTCATCATGTCCAACTGAATGTAAGCAGCAACAGAGAAAAAGCCTAAACTCAAGAAGAAGAAAACTCCTTCTCTTGAATTACCTGTTGGAATCGCTACACAGCCTAACACATCTAAATATCAAGCTTCTATTTAAGTCAACTCAGATTCTTAGGCTTCTTTATTTATTAAACCAACATCTTGGCCATCAGCCTTTCTCAAGACATAATGAATGAAATACTGACTGAATCAGTCAGAACGATTGCTGACTTGTTCTCTGAAGTCATTACTCTTATCACGTCCAACTCATAATCAACTGATTACATTTCTGCTGCACCAGACAGAACAGCAGAAACTAAGACAAATGCAACAATCTCCAACTGACCCTTCACCAGGAGTTTGATTGACAGGCCATCTGACCAATCATAACAGTGCATCTGCCATTTTGCCCAACAAACAAACCAGACAGGAGAGTACATTAACGTCGGTGGACTTGAACTTTAAAAATGCTGTGTATTGATGTCTTTAAAGCGGTTGAAGCAAGACACCTTCTGATGTTCATTCATGTTTATTTCGTGCTTTAACTAATAAGAGATGATCAAGTGCCGCTTAAACCGAGGAACTACATCGATCTTTCACGACACATTAAAAAGCCACAAAACACTATTTATTGTTTGAATTTTTTTTTTTTTTTAATGACAAAAATTTCAAGCTGAGACTTTGTTTCATACCAAAGTACCACAGAGGCATACTTTGAGGAATCAACCTACAAATGACTTGTAGTTGATAAATGGTTTTAAAAAAATATCATCATCATAAATATATCATTACATATACAATTATTCTCCTAGTACTAAAAGAAACAAATTTCTCTATAAACCAGAACTGTTACCTCTCTCAGTATCAGTCGCCGTCCCAACGCACAGAAGAGAAGATGGGATAGAAGGACGAGAGTTGCACGGGACGCTGCTTAAATGACAGCTGAGAAATGGTCATCGTGTCGGGTGGGACGCGGGGGGAAGCGTGTCCTTGAGGAATTCCAGCGAAATGTTTATTAGGCAGACACAGATGAGCGCTTGTAATTACCAGTCAGAGAGCTGAATGGAAAAGGCCTTGAGTGATGACACGGGGAGGAGGACGACACACACGGTTTCAATCTGACTGATGCCACAAACACAACACATCCCTTCAATTTCAGGAAACGGCCACACGCTACAAGAGGAATAAATCCTGTTTGCATTGTGAGAATAAAATGAGTGAGGACAGCGAGAGGGAGAGAGAAGAGATTAAGTGTTTGCATGATTTAAAGCACCAAAATATTGAACTTTAGACTATGAAGCATGTATTTATTTGCACAAAGCATCTCGCGACTTCCTCAGACGAATGATAATAAAAGGAAAACAGCCAAAAATGGATACTGTGTCAATTTACTCACCCTCATTTCGTGCCGAATCCATGACGTTCCTTATTCTGTGGATATAAAAGGAGAAACTGCATGCAGATCTTTTCAACATGACAACAATTCATAATGACCGCATCAAGCTCAAAAAAACATTTTTTCACAAAAGAATTCCTGTCACAGAAGGAATTTTGGAGCGATATAAGTTGGAAAAAGAAGCAAAAATTTCCCTCAGTAGAGTATCATTAAACTTTAGACTATGCAGCACGTGTACTTATTTACATAAATCATCTCTGAGCTTCAGAAGAAGAATTACGGCCAAAAATAAGGGTGAGTGATGACAAAACATCAGGACAAAACTATTAATGAACCACAAGAGAGAATACTGTGCTATAAAGTTTTGAAAACAGGTCACTTTTTTTTTCTTTCTCAGAAGGTAGTTTAAACAAGAAGCGACGCGTTTGCATGATTTAAAGCACAAAATTTCCCTGAGTAGAGTAATAGACTGCACAACATATGTATTTATTTACACAAAATATCTCTCTACTTCCTCAGAAGAATGATAATAAAAGGAATAAGGCCAAAAATTAATACTTTTCACGTTGTGCCTATTCCATGACATTCTTTAGTCTGTGGATAAAAAAGCAGAAATTGCATGCAGATTTTTCAACATGATAACATTTCATAGCAACCACATCAAGCTAAAAAAAAAAAAATCATATAAAAACAACATAAATGAAAAAAAAAAAACAGTCTATATGACTCTTGTGCTATAAAGTATTGAAATCAGGTTTGAAAATCAGATTTTTTTTCCCCAAAGATCTCCATCCACAGAAGAAAGTTTGGAACAACATGAGGTGGAGAAAGAGGTGTTTGCATGATTTTTAATATTAAACTTTAGTATGCAACCTGTGTATTCATTTACACAAAGCATCTCTGAACTTCCTCAGAAGAGTAACAAAAAAAGGGTTTTCAGCCAAAGATAAGGGTGAGTGATGACAAAATATTCACTTTGTGCCAAATCCATGTTGTTCTTTATTCTGAGGATACAAAAGAACAAACTGCATGCAGCTCTTTTCAACATGACGACAATTCATAATGACCCTGTCAAGCTGAAAAATACACAAAAACATCATAAATGAATACAAAAAAACATGACTCTTGTGCTATGAAGTTTTGAAAACAGGTCAGACTTCTTTCACAGAAGGAAGTTTTGAGTGACATGAAGCAAAGAAAGAAGCCATGAAGTGTTTCCATGATTTAAAGCACAAAATCAACATTTCCTTTAGTAAAATAATATTAAACGTTAGACTGCACGTGTGAACTTCTCTGACATCTCTGAACTTCCCCAGAAGACTCAAAATAAAGGAATACAGCCAAACATTAATATTTTGTCATCATTATTCACCCTCGTGTTGTGCCAGACTCATGACGTAATTTATTCTGTGTATATAAAAGGAGAAACTGCATGCAGCTCTTTTCAACATGACAACAATTCATAATGACCGCATCAAACTCAAAAAACACCAAAAGGGCAGACTCTTGTGGTATAAAGTATAGAAAACATTCACAGAAGGAATTTTGGAGTGATATAAGTTGGAGAAAGAAGCAGTGAAGTGCTTTGCATGATTTAAAGCACAAAAACAAACATTTCCCTCAGTAGAGTAATATTAAACTTCAGACTAAGTAACAAGAGCAATTATTTACATAAAGCATAAAAATGAGGGTCAGTGATGACAAAATATTCATGTTCTGCCAAATCCATGTTCCTTATGATATGGATACAAAAGAACAAACTGCATGCAGCTCTTCTCAACAACAATTCATAGTGATGTCAAACTCAAAAACAAAGCAGTCTATATGACATCTTGTGATATAAAGTTTTGAAAACAGGTCAGATTTACTTTTACCCAAGATCTCCTTTCTCAGAAGGAAGGACATGAGGTGGAGAAAGAAGTCATGAAATGTTTGCATGATTTAAAGCGCAAAAACAAAATTTCCCCCAGTCAGTTAATATTAAACTTGAGACTGCAACACGTGTATTTATTTAAACAAAGCATCTTGGGTTCCTCAGAAAACTCTAGATAAATGAATACAGCCAAAAATGAATATTTTCTCATGTATTTTTGTCATGCGCCAGGAGAAATTGCACGCATATCTTTTCCACATGTCAACCATTTATACCGCATCAAGCTAAAAAAACACACAAAAACACCATACAGTATATGAACCAAAAAACATGGTTCATATGCTAAAAAATATTTAAAAACAGGTGAATCCTTTTTTTTTTTTTTTTTGGAAGGACATGAGGTGTATAAAGATATGCTGAAGTGATTTAACGCAATTTATTTACACAAAGCGTCTTGCTCAGAGACTCAAGATAACGGAATATGGGCAAAAATGAATATTTTGTCATCATTGACTCACCGTCATGTAATTTCAAGGCCATTTCTTTCTTATTTGGGACACAAATGGAGAATCTCTTTTCTATTTGAGTTCATAATGAATGTCATAGTCTCAAAAATACCATAAAAGCAATTCATTCCAATAGTGTGCTTCTTGAAAGTATGGAAAAGAGAGGTCAGAGATCTTCAACAGAATGACATATCATTTTAAAGTGTTAAATTTTGGTCACGCTGTTTCTTTAACTCGTATAGAGTGAGAAGAGGAAACCGCAAAGAGAATTACATGTACACTCTTAAAAATAAAGGTGCCTTTTTATCTAAATGGTTCCATAAAGAAACCTTTCTGTTTCACAAAATGTTCTTTGTTCTTCAGATTATAAAAAGGCAAGAAAGAGATGGTTCTTTAAAGATCCTTTGACTGAATGGAAATGGTTCTTTGTGGAACCAAAAATGGTTCTTCTATGACATCACTGTGAAGCACGTTTATTTTTAAGAGTGTACACTTAAAAATAAAGGTGCGATGCCATAGAAGAACCATTTTTGGTTTTCCCAATGAACCATTCAGTCAAAGGTTCTTTAAAGAACCATCTCTTTCTTAGGTAGTATCGTGAAGCACCTTTATTTTTAAGAGTGTAAAGTGTCAAAATAAACTTGCACTGGACTGAAACATTTTAAAGTGAGTTTCTGCAGCGTCATGCTATCGACGGAGCGGCGGTGAAGTGAAATCCAGGAAGCGCTGGAGACTAGAGTGTCTGGGAATTGCTGCCCTCTTAACACAGCAAGACCCATCAAAGTCTATTGGAAAGACAATGAATCCGTGCCAAATGGAAGCCCTCAGACATCTGTATCTCCCTGTATTATTTAAAAACTCCTCTTCTTGTGTCATATTAGAGTGAAGTGAAGCCGAGAAGAGTGTGAAGCACAATGACGTCCTGAAGAGGTGAAGAATTATTCATAAGAGAGTCCTTTGGGAATATCTGTATGCTAGACAAACAAGAAAAACAGCAATAGTTGAAAGAGATAAACAGATGGATATTTACCGGCCATGTACTTCACACAAACTCAAGTGGAAAAGCAAGGAGTGGAGGAAATGGGAAGTAAATCCTGCTGTAAAAACAGCATAAACCAGCAGAAAGTGGTCTGCTGCTCTTGGTAGGCATCAGGCTGGTTTCCACTAGTCAAGCGGGTCTTGTTTAATAGTTCTGAAGGTGTTGTAAGCGTTTGCCAGCTGGTCAGGGTGTCCAACCTTCTAAACCAGGATGATCTCATTTCCATACCTTTCAATAGACACTGAAATGAACAATATCAACAGCATGTAAAATGTAAATCCATTTACATACATATAAATTTAGCATGCATTAATTCTGGTCACAACTGCAGGTAACCGAGTTCAAAACCCAGACAGAATCCCTTTGTCCAAGACAGACATTTTTAATAGTAAAATGTATTTATAAACGGACTCCAGATGGGACTAATAAACGTCATTTGCACGGCTGAATATTGTTATCATCAGGGCTCAACATGCATGAAAAATCAGTGGAACACTGATGATGTTATGGGAAACATTAACATGTGCTTCACTCATTTACTGATTTATTTGTGTGTGTGTGTGTGTGTGTGTGTGTGTGTGTGTGTGTGTGTGTGTGTGTGTGTGTGTGTGTGTGTGTGTGTGTGTGTGTGTGTGTGTGTGTGTGTGTGTGTGTGTGTGTGTGTGTGTGTGTGTGTGTGTGTGTTTGTGTGTGTGTGTGTGTGTGTGTGTGTGTGTGTGTGTGTGTGTGTGTGTGTGTGTGTGTGTGTGTGTGTGTGTGTGTGTGTACGCATGCATTCTCGTTCTGAAGAACACAATGAAATCATTATAATCTAAAATTAGGTAAGCATTAATAAATGTGAAGCATTTATTATAAAAACAATCAAATCAACCATGAATTCAACATTACATGCATCTCAAAGGATTTGTAAACATTTGTAGGTTTCTAAAGCTGTACATACATAAAAGTTCTCATTTTTTAGATGCTGTGAAAACATTAATATTGCATGTTTCATCATCTACACAAATGTATGAATATATATACTGGGGTTGGTAAGATGATTGAATGCTTTTGAAAGAAGTTTCTTCTGCTCACCAAGGCTTCATTTATTTGATCAACAGTAAAGTCAAACACAGTAATACGGTGAAATATTATTACAATTTAAAACACTGTTTTCTATGTAAATATATTGTAAAATGTCATTTATCCCTGTGATCAAAGCTGAATTTTCAGCATCATTACTCCAGTCTTCAGTGTCATATGATCCTTCAGAAATCATTATAATATGCTGATTTGCTGCACAATAAACATTTCTTATTATCATTTTTGACAATAGTTGCACTGCTTGATATTGTTGTGTAAATTTGTGTACATTTTTTTCAGGATTCTTTGATTAATTGAAAGTTCAAAGGATCATCATTCATTTGAAATATAAATATTTAATTATAAATGTCTTAAATGTTACTTTTGATCAGTTTACTGCATACTTGCTGAATAAAAGAATTAATGCAATTCTTGCCAACCCCAAACTTCAGTACTTCTGAACAGTAGTATATGCGAGCTAAAATAAAGTGTTATGAATTGGTAGTATGTATATATATATATATATATATATAGTCATGGCCAAAAATATTGGCACCCTTGGTAAATATGATCAAAGAATGCTGTGAAAATTAATCTGCATTTTTAATCCTTTTGATTTTGATTTTAAAAATTCACAAAACTATAACCTTTCATTGGATAATAAGAATTTAAAATGGGGGGAAATATCATTATGAA
This sequence comes from Acrossocheilus fasciatus, assembly GCA_036784905.1. Classification (NCBI taxonomy): domain Eukaryota; kingdom Metazoa; phylum Chordata; class Actinopteri; order Cypriniformes; family Cyprinidae; genus Acrossocheilus; species Acrossocheilus fasciatus. Next base: position 32,842,538 of record CM071953.1, read on the forward strand.
ATAAATGTTTTTCTCTAATACACCAGCACCTTTTTATTCAATACTTTTTGAAACCTCCATTTGCCAGTTTAACAGCTCTAAATGTTCTCCTGTAATGCCTGATGAGGTTGAGACACCTGACAAGAGATCAGAGACCATTCCTTCATCCAGAATCACTCCAGACCCTTTAGATTCACAGCTCCATGGTGCTGCTTCTTCTCTTCAGTTCACCACTCATTTTGATTTTGAGGTTTGTGTTTGGATTATTGTACGGTTGGAAGATCCAAATATGGCCCATTATAAGATTTCTAACAGAGTCAGTCACTTGTTGATTTTTTATCTGTTGGTATTTGATAGAATCCATGATGCCATGCGTCTAAACAAGATGTCCAGGACATCCAGCAGAAATATAGGCCCACAAGTAAGGGATAATCAACGGCTAGCTGTGCATTAAACGATTTGAATGCACGACGTGGAGGAGAAGAACCTCCCGACGTGCAGCGGAGGGTGGTTGCCTCCGCGAAGTGCATTCAAATCGTTTAATGCACAGCTAGCCGTTGATTATCCCATTTATGCCATGGTCATTTGCCAGCATTCACATATTAAAGATGTTAATAATATTTGTGCTGCAATATTTGACCGGAACGATAAAAATGACGGTTATTTTAGTCTGTATTACTATTCAACTATAACTGTCTGTTACTATGGTTACCAATGTTTATAGGAAGCGCATTAATATAGAACATGATTAAACTGACCTGGAACTACCTGTGCAGTTAAGCGAATTTAATTGACACCTGCCAGCCAATCAGAATCGAATATTCAGACAGACCATGGCATAACATCAAAAATACAGCAGTATATTTCATTGTACACATGGGATACTTTTTATCCCTGTGTTCACCAAACCCATCTTGAGTGTTTGCTGCTAAAAGGCTAATTTTTTTAGTTTGATCTGACCATAGAAGCCAGTCCCATTTGAAGTTCCAGTCTTGTCTGATAACTGAATATGCTGGAGTTTGTTTTTGGATGAGCGAGGAGAATTTTTCTTGAAACCTTCCCAAACAGCATGTGCTGATGTAGGTGCTGTTTGCCCCCGAGACTCAACTATTTTCTGCAATTCTCCAGCTGTGGTCCTTGGAGAGTCTTTAGCCGCTCAAACTCTCCTTCTCACCGTGCATTAGGACGATGTAGACACACTTCCTCTTCCAGGCAGTTTCGTAACATTTTATGTTGATTGGAAATTCTTAATTATTGCCCTGATGGTGGAAATGGGACTTTTCACTGCTCTAGCTCTTTTCTTAAAGCCACTTCACTAATTTGTGAAGCTTGATTATCTTTTGCTGCACATCAGAAATATATTCTTTGGTTTTTCTCATTGTGATGGATGATTAAGGGAATTTGGGCTTTGTTTTCCCTCCCATTTTTATATTTCTGTGAAACAGGAAGCCATGGCTGGATAATTTCATGTTCATAATCACCCTGGAGTGCTCAAAATTGTGAATATGAATGGAAATATACTTCAGAGATATTTTACTCATAAGAATTTCTAGGGGTGCCAATAATTTTATCCAACGTGTATTTGAGAAAAACATTTATTTCATAATGATATTTCCCCCCATTTTAAATTCTTATTATCCAACAAAAGGTTAGATTTTTGTGAATTTTAAAAAAAAAAAGATCAAAAGGATTAACAATGCAGATTCATTTTCACAGCCTTCTTTGATCATATTTACCAAGGGTGCCGATATATTTGCCCATGACTGTGTGTGTATATATATATATACACACACACACACACACACAAATACTAATGAGTTTAAAAACCATCTAGAGCAGGAAGACCAGTGCAAACCAGTTAAAACCAGCAAATCACCTTAGGCTGGTGTCTCTTCAGGATTTTCCTTACAGTATGTTACGCATACATGAGACTAATATGTGAACCTTCTGATCTTTCTGTTTTAAAAAATCTCAAGATCAATTTCCAAGTTGCATCACATGGAATTCTGCATTCTACAGATCTAAACAGCTTTATGCATAATTTCAAATTGCTACATTTGTTCTATAACAGATGCCATGTGCTGATTACATAATATCTGGTGTTTTATTTTAATATGAGAACAACAGAATCAATACCCTGCCATTCCCAGCATCATTATAAACACCAAATGTTGCACATTGCTGACTGAATCAACACTCAAACTCAACACAAAAACTAGTTACAACCTTGTAAACATTTTACAGTGCTGCTTAGTTGTTTTCTGGCACCGTATTGCAACAGCTACAAATCTCTAGTGTGGTCTGTTTTTTTAGAGAGCGAAGTCAAATCAAGAGAACTTACACTGGAAACAACAACAACGGGACTGCCGACGTGCCAGCTGAGGCCGGATATTGAAAGAAAAACTCAGAGCAATCCATAACTCTGTCCCCGAAATTACATTTCTTCCTCAGATAGAGAGCAGTTCACTGACTCAACACACAACATGGCCCAAAAACATTGTGTATAGAGGTGGTGAGATGGTTAGCTTACTGAATTCCCTTCAACGTTTGTTCACTAAAGGCAATTATGCAATAAAGTTTAAAAAAACGCCAGAATAGCAAAGAGGCCTTTGAGAGCCAAAGCAAGTCCAGTTTTAAACATGCAATGAAACCTGCTGGAGGTCATGAGATTGGAAAGGAACTGCAACATTTATTCTGGCACTGCTTGTTTTGGCAACAACTACTGTCACTGTGTTACTGTATATTTGCAATATATTTCTCCAAACTATGGCTCAAGCAATGTCTTGAAATAAAATAAGCAAGATGGAAAAAAAGGAAATTCATGCAAAGGTTATAAACGAGAATCAGACGGGCTCCATCAGACCAGATGTCTTTTGTTCATATGGACTTGTTTAAAATGTTGGCTAAATTTAGTTTTTTCTTCTCCAACAGTCTATTACATATAGTGGGGCCCAGTGTCATCGCTTTGACAAAGGCTCGGAGGAAAAAACTTCAATAACTCTCTTTATGACCTCCAAAATTCAGAGGTGAATGCAATTTCCTCAGGACCCTTTGTTTAAATTTGCCCCAAGAGAAAAGACATATCCATATCCAGCACTTTTAGTCACACAAACACGACAGGAACGCAAATCAGGCAGCGGTTAATATCGCAAACCCCTCAACAAGGCCCATATTAAACAAAACAAGCAAACCCTATAATCAATTCCATATTCCTAATCCCATCCAAAATGTCATTTGTCAAACTAAATGCTCTTCTAACAAAGGTTCGTCACTGGCTGTCACATTTCTGGCACGTCTTCAAAGAGGTTAGTCTTTACCCAAAGCCTGGGTCCTCCAGCACTCCAAGCACAATGAATTCTCTCATAAAAACCCACCCAGGCTTGGACGGATGAAGTGTGTGAACCATCAGGAGTCCTGCAGTGAAGGAGCTGGGATTTCTTCCCAAAGCCGAGGGGTGCGTGCATGTTTGAAATCAGGAAAAGCCTAGAGACTCGGTTTCCTGTTTTTTGGGCCTCTCTGAGCATTCAGCATAGCTTCTGTTGGTCGTCAACAAACGAACAACAGTCAACAGAGGGAGGAAATTAGTGAATATATATGCAGATTTGCCTTGCTGAAATACGCCGGGTTGTTGATTGCGAACGCCGGGAAGATGAGACGATAATTATCACACCAGATCCTTCAATACGTGAGATCTGGATGCAGATCCGTGCTACGCTTCGACAGATTGTTAGGCTTTTTAAGCAAGTAAACTCCACCTGTTTTGTATTTCCAAGTTTTTTCTCCTTTTGCCAAACACATCGGCGAGAAAAGCGTTGCAAACATGGAAGACGAATAGATTGGCCCCCCCACTTCTATCTCCTGAGGGTTAGATGGAATTCCAGCAGTCTTTGGCTCTCGGATATTTGTCATCCCTCATCTACCCTTTGATCCCAGTGCAAATCTTTGCCTTCCAAGCCTCCGTCTCTACACTCCCTCCCATCATCCTTTTCTAATTAAGGCCAGGCTCTCACTGTAGACTCGCCCTGAGACCTTGAATTTCCTCGGTTCTGTAACCCCAAAAAACAATCAGGCATGAGCAGCTTCTGCGTAGGCAAACGGAGAGGAATGAGGCAGATCTTCTTGATTTAGCTTTCCTCATGATGAATGCACGCCCTCAACCTGCACTATATTATTGGTGAATCACTGTTTTGAGTTACGCTGCTAAAACGATGTCAGAACACTTTCTGATTATGGATCAAATGTGGCGGCTTATTTCTAAAAGCGCAATGATGTCTGTGCCATTTTGTTCACCCACTTTCGATCTAAGTATCTATGATAGTATGTGAATTTCAATTGGCCACAGCAAACAGGATATTGAATTTGAATTATTGAATAAAGAGATCAACCAATAATTAAAATTCTGTCACACTGTTCCAATCCTTGAAACACAAAAAATGATTTTGAAAAACATTTCAAATTAAAACTACACTTCCAGTCATTATTTTCAATACTTTCAAATATTCAAATTCAAACTCCTAAAATTTAAATTCCACTAACAATTTTGCATCCTATTTCCTTTCCCAAATTCAAATCAGATTCAGAAATTAAGAAATATAACAAAGGGCATGTAAACATTTGGCACAACACAACAAAGTCAAATGAATTTGCGTATGATGTAATTAACACAGCAGGAAAAAATAAACTGAATTTATTGTTCACACAGACTAAAAATATAAATATTTGTATAGTTGCTATGTTGAGGCTCTGTCATATTTGCTTTGCTATTTTTTTTCATATTGTGCATAAATATTGTGGAAACAAGAATTAAACCTCAAGCTATCACAAATAATAAATGTTGATTAATAATGAATTGACCGTATTTGCATTCATTCTTGCAGCCAAAACCACCAAATCCCGGGGCAGGGTTCATCTGGTTTTATGGTTGTAAACTTAGAAACAACAGAAGAATTTAATTCCATTTCCTTAAATTTAAATTTCACATTTATTTATTTCGAATGAGATTCAGAAACAGGCTGTGCCTAACACCTGAAAATGCAGCAAGCATACTTGGCACAAGATAATTTGGCAATACTTGGCAAAGACATCATTTTTGCAATTATGGTTGCTGCGGTATGTTGAGACTTTGTGTCATACTTGTTATACTAGGTTTTCATATTATGCAGAAATATTGAGGAAATAAGATTAAACCTCAAGCAGTCACAAATAATGAATGTTGATTAATAATGGATTGGTTGCATTTGCATTAAATCGTGTGATTGCAAGATCACCAAATCCTGGAAGGGCTGGTTTCAATGGTAGTAAGCTTGGAATCGACAGTAGAATACTGCTATTTTTTCTCTAAGCCCTTTTCACTTTGTAGGTTTTCTGTGACCAAAATGCAGTCAGGGATGATTTTTGACTGCTAAAATCAACACATGCCTGCGCCGAGCTCTTTTGTGACTCCGAGTGCAATGCATGCATTATGCAAACAGTCACCATGACTACAGATTACGGGCATCAAGGAAAAGTAGATTTCTTTCTCAGAAATTTCTAAGAGCCTTTGTTAAAAAAAAAAATGCATGCAAACACAAGAGAAAAAACATGATGAAACATACGCCAATAAAACCATCAAGGCAAGCAAAAACATGTAAGCATGACCAGAACAAAAATGCACGGCTAATTTTCTCTGAAGCACCAGCAGGGCGACCTTTAAAGTGAGTAGCATTGCTGTGAGCACTATATCATAGCCGAGCCTGTCCTGAGTGTTAAAGATCCAGTAAAACAAAGTGCCGTGACCCGGGTTCCCCTCTATTGTGTGTTATCTCTCGGCCTTGTCATCTCATTCTATTCTCATTCCACTCCGTTGCACCTGACCTTCCCAGAACAATGGAAACGGTGAGCTAAAGGTTTCCCGTCCCGTATGCGCAGCTGATGGACGCTCACCCCCTCAACGCTGAGCTGCAGGGACACGATACCACGCTCGGGCTCGTTTAAAAGCCTCACGGCGAGAGGCAGGGAAATTCAAAACCGTCCAGTTAAATAAAAGATCTGACGGCGTGCCAAGCCACAGGTCTGTTGAGGAATATGGGGAACGCCTACTGGTTTTATCTAACGGTGAGGTTATTAAGCCAAGTGTAGGTCATGTTCCAATAATCTATGTCTTAATACATTGGCTAGCATATTAAACTCACAGTTTTTAAAGATGGAAATCATATCAGTAACTTTTAAACTTAATACTTCAGAATAGGAATGACCCCTCAGGATGAGTAAAAGCAGCACATCTCATATCCTACGTGTTGAATATGACAATCAAATGAAGTTAATGCATTAAAGATAAAATAAAGATAATGCAGTCCATATAATATTTATACGATTATATGAGTCTACTCCAGGCATCGGGAACGAAGAGGAGCAATTACACGTCATCCTGGTGCTCTCAGCCCTCCTGAAGGGATCCCATTAATCTCAAAGAGGACTTCAGAGCGGGGCTGGAAAGAAGACTCATTTGTCTAAAGATCTCCCTCAGATTTTCTGTCATAGCCATAACGCCACCCCGAGCTAATACTGATGAGATGATCGCATGAGAAGTTTATCCACAATTCCCTGTTTCTTTGAATTTTCACATTTTCACATTCCATATAAAACTTTGCATTATGAATTCAAATTCAAATCAGATTCAGAAGCTGACTGCACATATTAACTGAAAATGCTGCCAACATATAAGCATTTGGTACAAGACAACAAAGTCAAATGTATTTGCGTATGAAGTGATCATCAACTCAACTTGTGTTCACAAAGAAAAATATAAAAAATAAATAAACAAAGCAATTATTGTTGCTATAATGAGACATTCTGTCATTCTTGTTATACTAATTATTTTTATATTATGCAGAAATAAGATGAAAACCCAAGCTGTGTGTGATTCTATTAATTTTTCCAGTTGTAAAATTGTTATAAAAATGGACTTATTTGCCAAAAAATAAATTGTTAAATTTGAATTAGATTTAAAATTTTAAAAATGTAAAAATAAACTGAATTTATTGTTGTTGTTGTTTTTTCCTATTAAGGTTGCTACAGTATATTAAGAATTTGTGTCATACTTGTTATACTAGTTTTCATATGCAGAAATATTGTGGAAATAAGACAAAGCTATTTTGGACCAATGAGATTTCATTGTGGGCGGGGCTAGAAATAGAGTGACTTACCAACTTGCCCCAGATGATTAGAACAAAAGCTCACATTAACACAGGAGAGATTCAATTTACGACTATCACCATATATCAAATCACACCTGGTTAGACCGCATGTAAAACACGAGCAGAGCGTCTTGCAGCAGCCGCAGACCTCTGAAAACACAGCACGAGTCCACTGGGAAAGCTCAAACCCCACAATCATCTTAACTAACCACAACAGCAGAGCCTGACAGCGCTCTGGTCTGTACAGAGCCTACACGAGTAAAATTAATCAGTCACTTTCATGAGCCACGTGTTAAACCAACTGACATTAATATATACATTAAGAACAAGCTAGAGGAGCTGTAGAACAAACACAGACTCCAGATGTTTATCATCTCCATATTCATGACAACTTTCAAATGCACCATTCCTCATTTTTCCATTTTGAAACAATGAGCCCATGCTCCTCTGCATCAGAACTGGCAGTAATTTATTATTCCAGTATGATGCCTGCATTTCCTTTAAAAAAAAAAAGTTTGCAGAACAAGTGTTAGGGAAGCTTTTGTGAACTTGTTAAGGAACTTCTGAGCTTGTCAAGCCATGATAGTTTAAATGAAAAAAAATTGTAGTTAAACAATTTAGTAACACAGTAAAAACAATTAATAAAAAGCACATACTGAAGGGAAATGTTAGTATTATTTATATACTATTTTTGCTTAAATTTTTTTTTAAATTATAGTATGTTTGTTTGTTGGTTTATTTATTTTTTTGTTTATTTAAAATGTATTTACATTAAATTTTAATGGTTTTAGTTTTAGTATAATAAAGCAAGACAATATATTTTTAATTTTGTATACATATGTATATTACTTAACATTTTTACTTTACATGCAATAAAATATGTTTTCTTTTTTAAAATCACATTAATGCACTTATCTTTTTTTGCACAAGTGAAACAAATAAATAAACCTTTGATAAGTGTCTTTATATAGACATGCACATATATTCCTCTATTTGTGTCAACTTTATTAAAATGAGAAATTCATCTGAATGTACTGATTTGTGTTAATGCATTAACTATGAACTGACAGTCCTAACGTAATTTATTACTAAAATCACATAATATATAATACACCTTTGTTATATTATATATTACATTTACTTAATTCAATTCATATAAAAGAGTATGTTGATTTGTTTGAAAAATTTTGAAAATATATTTTTTTAAAAGTCTGAGCTACAGTCAAGCTGCTGAAAAATGTACTTAAGTTATTTTTTTAGTTAAGTTACTCCCTCAAACTGTGCAGAACCTTCCATTTCCTGCTGCTCGTACCACGTCATATATTTTGCAGCTCATAATGCGGTATCTGCCTCCTTTGCACAATTTCTTCCCCATACAGCACTTTGCTGGTGTCTGCAGATGAATGGAGGAACCTTTTGACTTGACACAAGCTGTATTTAAAACGCGCGCTAGGAGAACAGAACGCACACCACGGGTAATGACAAGCGCTCGACTATTCATCACACAAACCTGTCAATGCTGCAAGGACGCGTATGAAAAGCACCAGCCTATAAACAACGTGAGTGTGTGTGTGTGTGTGTGTGTGTGTGTGTGCATTATTAAAGGCAAGAACATACTGAGTGAATATGCATGGAAGAGGGTGTGGTGTGTACCGTGAGGATGTTTAGCGGGGAAGGGATCAATCACAGACGCTGAAGGTGTGTTCAACCATATGGGAGCCATCTGGGACTGAAGGCCAACCATCAGCACTGCTGACACCCAGCAGCATGGAAGTGTCACGGTGAGCCCACCACAGCGCTGGTCACAAGGTCACACTAAAGGAGACTAGCTGAGGAAAAAAGAGAGGCGTTGGACAACTAGTGATATGAAGAAAAAGTTTTGACTTGCATAAGTTTCTGGCAAAAGATCCAGTCAGGAAGAGACTTGATTGACATGTAAAGTGACCAGTCAGAGTTTGTTTTGTTTTTATGTGCTGCTTGAGAAAATTAGAAATACATGATTTAACAACAACACACTGACAATGTGCTGACAACTATCAACTCTGAGGAAATTAGCATAAAAGTTTAGATTTTGAGATCAGAACTTTTGACCATTCAAAGACAGCAAATCAATTCTGATTATTTAACAGACTTATATAACTTAGGAAATAAAGTGATGATGCCATGATACTTCAGAAATGATTCTAATATGCTGATTTGCAGTTGCTGTGCTTAAATATTTTGTGGAAACCATGATACATTTTTATAGGATTCTTTGATAAATAGAAAGTTTAAAAGAACAGGAAATATTTGAAATAGAAGCCTTTTGTAACATTATAAATGTCTTTACTTTTGATCAATTGAAGGCACTCTCGATTAATTAAAGTAGTAATTAATTATAACACACAATAATATGTATGTGTGTGTGTGTGTGTGTGTGTGTGTGTGTGTGTGTGTATACAGCGGATAAAAAAGGTATTGAACACGTCACCATTTTTCTCATTAAATATATTTCTAAAGGTGCTGTTGACATGAAACTTTCAGCAGATGTCGGTAACAACCCAAGTAATCCATACATACAAAGAAAACAATACAAATAAGTTCAGAAATGAAGTTCTGTGTAATAAAATGGAATGACCCAAGGAAAAAGTATATATATTGATTTAATACTTCATACAAACGCCTTTGTTGGTAATGACAGCTTCAAGACGCCTCCTGCAGGAGAAACTAGTCACATGCATTGCTCAGGTGTGATTTTGGCCCATTCTTTCACACAAACAGTCTTCGAATCTTGAAGGTTCTGTGGCCTCTTCTATGAACTCTGATCTTTAGTTCTCTCCATAGATTTTCTATTGGATTGAAGTCGGGTGATTGGCTGGTCATTCTAGCAGCTTTACTTTCTGTCTCTGAAACCAATCCAGAGTTTCCTTGGCTGTGTTTGGGATCATTGTCTCGCTGAAATGTCCACCCTCATTTCATCTTCATCATCCTGGTTGATGGCAGAAGCTTTTTATCAAGAATGTCTCAGTACATTTTTCCATTCATCCTTCCTTCAACTATATGAATTTCGCCAGTGCTACACCATGATGATTTGGGTTGATGTGCAGCGCCATTTGACCTCCAAACATGGTGTGTATTATGGCATCCAAAGAGTACAATTTTTTGCCTCATCTGACCAGACTATATTCTGCCAGTATTTCACAGGCTTGTCTAAATGTTGTGCAGCAAACTTTAAACGAGCTTCAGCAATAGAGCGTTGTGTGGTCAGCGTGCATACAGGCCACGGCGGTGGAGTGCATTACTTATTGTTTTCTTTGAAACAATTCTACATGCTAATTCCAGGTCTTTCTGAATCTCTCCACAAGTGATCCTTGGCTCTTGGACAACTCTTCTGATAATTCTTTTCACTCAGAAATCTTGTGAGGAGCACCTGGTCGTGGCTGGTTAATGGTGAAATAATGTTCTTTCCACTTCCGGATTATGGCCCCAGCAGTGCTCACTGGAACATTCAGAAGTATAGAAATCATTCTGAAACCAATGCCTTCAGTATGTTTTGCAACAATAACATTGCGAAGGTCTTGAGAAAGCTCTTTGCTTTTAACCATCATGAAATGTTTCTTGTGTGACACGTTGGTCATGAGACACCTTTTTATAGGCCATCAGGTGGGAGTTAATTTCCACTGACAAGGGGCAGGATTGCTTTCTAATTACTGAAAGATTTCAGCTGGTGTCTTGGATTTCCATGCCTTTTTGCACTTCCCTTTCTTCATACTTTTTTCCCTGGGTCATTCCACTTTATTACACAGAATTTAATTTCTGAACTTATTTGTATTGTTTTCTTTGTATGTATGGATTACTTGGATTGTTACCGACATCTGGTGAAAATTTCATGTCAACAGCACCTTTAGAAATATATTTACTGAGAAAAAAGGATGACGTGTACAATACTTATTTTACCCGCTGTATATAATTTTAAGGCAGGGTTTCCCAATTAATTCTCAAATTATTTAAATCTAAAAATGTCAAATATAATATAATAAACAAAAAATGAACACAAATAAAAAAATTTTTTTAAAATATTTCATTATTCAAATATTTGATATATTTAAATATTTATAAAATATTTATTTTTGTATACCTGCGTGTCATGTGTAGTTAATTATTAAAATATAACTTAATAAAAGGATAAAAAGATAAAAGGGGTTCAGCTGACAAAAAAGATTTGGTAATTTGGTAAATTTTTCATCATTATTATCATTATTAATCAACTAAAGATTTATTTTTCAACTTTACAAATACCAGCTTTATTCATATTCTTTGTTTATATATATATATATATATATATATATATAACTAAAAACAGCCCCCAAAAACATATTAATAGTCATTTTATATCTTTACCAATCTTTACCAAGTTTTTTTAGTATTATCACTTTTACTTATATATTTTAATACATACATAAATATATCCGTTCCGCTGAATGATGATGACACATTATTTCACCCATATTTTGACATTTTATTTTCACAACATTTAATATGCTTTTTATGTATATAAAATCACTTTTGTAAATTGAATTTGATGTCTCATCTTTGACGCAAAAACATCTGCAAAACACTTGAATTAAAAAGACTCAAAACAGTAAAATTAAGATTATAAAACTTACAGGTGCAAATCTAAACTCTGATTGGATGAGCAAAGCAGTCATACGCGGCCCTATCATAGCTCATTAAATAGACGCTTGTGCATTCAGCGGGTGTACCTGGCCCAGGAGAGCTGTACAGGGATGTGAAGGAAGAGGAAACCGCAGAGAGTGAGTTAGCGTTCATTACACGCTCCACTACCTCCAACACAGCCCATCTCAGAGCTCCTGCCATCAGTCACAGTGACACTGTCCTCACTGCAGTCCTGTAGACACGGACCATCACTTTCACAAAGCCCTGTCCCCCACGGGCCCACAAACACACACACACACACACATCACCTGATACACACCAGCCCAGACATATCAAATCGAGGCATCCAGAACACACTAGGGATCACTCGATAGCAAAATTTCTGCTTCAGTACTTCGACACAAGCTCTGAGACCTCTACATCATAACTAAATCAAGACTTCAGTACAAGCAGATTGTACTGAACATGCATTATAAATCTGCATATCATATATCAAAGCAAACATTAAATCTATCATTTACATGCAGATAAGGATCACATTTAAGTCTAGCACATCATAGAATTTAAAACAAAATGCAATTAAGCTGCTAAAGAGTAAAATATATTTAAATTATGCAACTGTTCTGGTACAAATACAACAGATAAATTTACACTAAACAAAAAACAAAAAAAAAGCAATCATAATATAACAAAATATTCAATTAAAAAATAGAAAACCTGAAATTCATCACAAGGACTTGAATGAACCGGACTTTCCAGCACTGCACCTGTAAGAGAGACAGAGAATCGTTTGGAACGAACAGATTCACTAGAAAGAATCAGAGTGTCAAGCACAGGGAAGACCGAAGAAAGAAGCGATCCCCTAAAATCACCCTCAAAACTCCAAAGCAAAATAAAGAGCACTGTTCAGGATGAACCAACTCACAACAATGAATCAGACTTTTTCCAAAGATAACGATAAACTTGCCTCCGATGGTTCAGAGTGAAAATTGAAGCCTGCAACATTAATATATCACAATACAACATGTACACAACAAAAGCAGACGTTTAAAAAACTGAAAGAAGTAACATAAGAAATACTAGACAGAACATCAGAAAAAATCTTGTGCATTTAACAACAGATTGGTATTTCGTGTTACTATTCATGACACTTTATAATAACTATAATTAGCTATTAACAAAATGACATCGTCAGATCAGTACAGATTAGTAGTATATGAGCAAATACTGTATGAAATATTTCAATGCATCTTCACTAATGTGTTAGCAGTGCTATAAATTCTATCAAGAGAACATGAACATGCATGCTGTCAAGTACTAAGAAAGCTTGCTCTTGAATATTAATTATGTTACGTGTTGATTGCCAAAATTACTGACTAAAGGAATATGTTGCTAATTAACTGGCAAATAAAGATATAATGAGGGCATGGATCGTGAAAGAATATTTTTGAATAAATTAACATTTATGAAATAACTTTGTTTACCAGGCCATGTCCGGATATATGATCATTTCATATTGGGACACGTGCAGAGTTTTGATTCAGAAAGTGTGCGTTACTGAATGGAACGGAACGGAGCGCAGGACCTTGAGGACACTTTAAGGTATTTTGCGCACTTTGAAATTTGGCATCATTTGTAGCTGCCATGTCCAGAAGCGATGGTTGTTGAAAACAAATCAAACTCCCAAGTGCTGAGAGAGCTGTTTAATCGAAGTGATTTACTAAAATTAATCATGCTTTCCAATTCATGAGAGTGAAGAGTTTAGGATGAATGATTGACTAGAATGAATCAAACTCTCTTATGCAACCAAGATGTTGCAAAACGTTTACAACAAAGCGGTTCAAAAAAGTGAATCAGACTTTAAAATGCAACATATGAGAAAGAGAGAACTGTTTGAGATGAAGTGATTCACTAGAATGAATCAGACTCTCCAACGCAATTTATGATAGAGAGAGAGAACTGTTTAGGATGAAGCGAATCACCAAAAATGATTTTAATTCTCCAATGCAACATATAAGAGAATCATTTAAGATAAAGTGGTTCACCAAAAAATGAATATATTTGATTCTCCAACTCAACCGATTCACTATAATTAGGATGAAGCGATTCACTATAATTAATCAGACTCTCCAAGGCAACATATGAGGGAAAAAAAGCATTGTTTAGGAAGGAGTGATTCATTAAAATAAATTTGACTCTTTAATACAGCATAAAAAGGACCGAAGTCTGAAAAAGTTCACCCAAGTCTGTAGGCAAACTTGACATTAAAAACAGTGATGCAGTATTTACATTTACATTTAGTCATTTTGCAGACGCTTTTATCCAAAGCGATTTACAATTGGGGAATACATACAGCGATTCATCTTGAAGAGGCAATCCGACAAACGAAGTGCTTGTAACACCAAGTCTCAGGCATTGTTTAAATAAGTACCAGCTAGCAGGGGAAGGAATAAATAAGGAGAAAGTTTTTTTTTTTTTTTTGCTATTAATTAATGCAGTATGCAAAACTTATGAAGAAATTATCATTAAGGTGCGTGTTTCTCAGCTGCATATGTATTGTTTTTGTTGTTAATATTTTCAGTGCATGAGTGGTGGAATGGAATGAAAGACACAATACAAAACAAAGAAACAAAAGTATCGTAGTTGATCGGGCCAGCTGTAACTACTCAAGGCTTCTTTGTCAATAACAAATAAACTGATTTCTGAAATCAATACCAGGCCTGACTTCATCTCATAAGGTACCTCCTGAACTATCGACCATCCAACGTGCAGCTACCGAATCAAACTCAGCCACCGATTCAAGTGAAACAGCCTGACAAATAGCTGGCCGACTCAACATGAAGCCTTTGGCATAATCACACCATGCATTTGGATGGGATCCTGTGCAGATAGCATTGCAGCTAAGCTCATCATCATTAATTATGGCTCGCCTATCAATATGCAATTATCTCCACTCTTCGGCGCTTACAGGGGCAGGAGGGGGTTTAAAGCCACGTCACCGCTCTGGCTTTCCCAACCGTGACTTTCAGTGCACGTGGCTTACCGATAGCATATAGCTCATTTCACATCTATAGTTTGGCAAGGAGATCATGATTGCATTACCTCTTTTCCCAGGTGGGAATAGGGCAGCTGTGCCCTTCAACAAAAGCACTTAACCTGAATTGCTTCGGTAAACACCAGCCTGTGTAAATGGAACATGAGGAAAATGCAGCCTCAGGGTTGCCCAGACCAAAATGTTATTGCTTAGAGGTTGCTCTTTCATAGTTCAGGAGACTTAATGGGGTCTCATTTATGTTTCATTCTAGTATGAAGTTCATCTCAGATGTTGCTCCTATACTCTTAAAGGAATACTTCAGCTAAAAATGAAACCTTGCTGAAAATTCCCTCACCCTAAGGTCATCCAAGATGTAAATGAGTTTGTTTCTTCATTGGAACAGATTTGGAGAAAAGTAGCATTACAGTACATCACTTGCTCAGCAATGGATCCTCTGCAGTGAATGGGTGCCGTCAGAATAAAAATCCAAACAGCTGATAAAAACATCA
Source organism: Acrossocheilus fasciatus (assembly GCA_036784905.1). Taxonomy (NCBI): domain Eukaryota; kingdom Metazoa; phylum Chordata; class Actinopteri; order Cypriniformes; family Cyprinidae; genus Acrossocheilus; species Acrossocheilus fasciatus. The sequence continues at coordinate 32,857,891 of CM071953.1, forward strand.
CAGTAATCCACAAGTAATCCACACCACTCCAGTCCGTCAATCAACATCTTGTGAAGAGAAAAACTGCATGTTCACAAGAAATAAATACAGGAACTTTAAACCATTGTTTCTGACCAAATGATCCATAATAAAAAGTCCATCTCCTGTTGTCTCTCACATCAAAATTCACTGACATATATGTTTAGAGCTGTTTTGGACAGTTTCGGCCTGTAAACGGTGCTTGATCTGTGCATATTTCTCTCTTGATTCAGATGAGACAACTTTTCACTGGAGAAAGCGCTATTATGGAAACAGGACTCAAACAGATGCATAAATGTTTTAATGATTTGTTATGCCATAGAAGAACCATTTTTGGTTCCATAAAGAACCGTTCAGTAAACCAGGGATGTCAGACTCAATTCCCGGAGGGCCACAGCCCTGCAGAGTTTAGCTCCAACCCTAATTAAACACACCTGATCCAGCTAATCAAGTCCTTCAGGCTCAATTGAAAACTACATGGTTTGTGTTTTGGAGCAGGGTTGGAACTAAACTCTGCAGGGCTGCGGCCCTCCGGGAGGAATTGAGTTTGACATCCCTGCAGTAAACCATTTTAAAAGAACCATTTTTTTTTTCGTAGTGTGAAGAATATTTAAAAAAATCCAAAGAATATTTTTCCACAGTAAAGAACCTTTTAGAGTGTACAATGCATGAGGAACAACAAAAGTAGACACAAATGCAAGAATTATGGATAGAAAACAAACATGGATAGCAGCTGTAAAATTACATTGACGTTTGATTGGTCAAAATACACATACCAGAATTATCAGATTATTTTAACCATAATGACATTGAAAATTTCAATGCTACTTTGAACTAACCTCAGAAGTTTTCATTTCAGAAATATGGTCAGTTAAAGCTATCCAGGACAACGTTCTGCCAAGTTAGGAGACTGTTTGAGACGATTTATAATTTAAGAGGTAACTTTTTAGGTGGCAAAGTGGGAACAGGACAATTACAGAAGGTGTGAGGGAAAATATTCCAGAGATGGAAACAAATGATCTCAGATGTGCATACCTTCCCGGAAAGAGTTCGGAAAGAAACCACTTCTTTTGTCTTTGCTGTTTGTCTTCTCTACAGCTCCTTTTATAGTGATCCAGCCATCCCCAAAAAAAGCTTATTAAAATGGACATTTTGGGATCCTCTACTATGGGTCTGGCAAACCATAGTGAACATTAAACAAATGATGATTTGGAAAAAATCAAATGGGGATTATCATATTCCTCCTTAAGTTTATGAATTATATGAAAGTATGCTTATGAACTCTCACTGATATTGTCATTTTTAAGCATTTATTTAGCTCAAAAACAAATTTAATCTCATATAATTTTTAAAATAATCTTAATATTAAACCTTGCCCATTTAACTTATGCATGAATCAGCGCATATGTACCTTCATTGATATTTGTTTGTTGATGTTTGTTTGTTTTTATATATTTATCTGGCTCAAAACAATTATGCAAATATACATTTAAAAGTATTTATTAATATAATTTAAATAATACAATTTAGAATATGTAAATATACATATTACTTACATTTTTAATTTATTTACATATTTTGTAATTAAATATATCTTAATAATAAATAATAAATCTTGATTCATAATAGATTGTGAATAATATGCATGAATCAATTCATATGTACCTTCACTGATATTATCTGGCTCAAAAAATATATATATAAATATTATGTAAAGAAATAATATATAAAAAATATATGTAAATATTATGCAAATATATATTTACACAATATAATTTATATTAATATACATTACATTTTTACATATTAATTGCACAACACATTTACATTTACTTATGACTTCTTTTTGCATAAATAAATAAATGTATGTATGTCTATTGCAAAAATTATTTCAGTCATTCAGTTGCTAAAAATAAATAAGCAGAGCACATGCACTTAATGCTTTAATTTAAAAATGCAACAGAAGCACAAATCAATTATTTTTCCATTGTGTATTTGCACAATGCAGAGCACAAAGCATTCTCGCGACCTGTCCTTCTGTTAAGAGCGCGGACGCCCGAGGTCAATTAGCTGTAGTCTCTGCTATCGGCCGGAGGAAGAGAATGTCTCTCAGACGGGCTTTGGGACAGATAATCAATGAGTGCTCCTGTCACCCACTGCTATCTGCACAGCACAATCGGAAGCTTTAGGGACCAGAATAACTTTCTTTTTCTCTAAGCTGATTGCAGTGAAACCGCCACACAAATCCCAGCCCCTCGCTTTTACCTTTGGCTTTATCCTGCCCGGGCCTGAAACATCTGCATGACTCCAGGGTGAGGTATAGGACCAACACTCCTGTCGCCCTGGGAAATGAAGAGCAGAGACAAGTATCTCCAATCAGCCCCATCCATCTATCAGCTCCAGATCAACTCAAGGTCAATCTCAGACAGTTTCTACTTTTAAGATGATAGGCACGATAAGGCCCGTCGGCTCTGCCTGTGCTCCTCCTTAGGCTAGTGAGATCCTGCTCAGCATTATTATTAAAAATACAGGTTCGAAAAAAGAATTTAGAACCTGTGCCATGCAGAATCATTTAATAGTAGGTTCCATGTGTAGGTTCCATTTTTAGTGACTTGGTGTTTGGAGGTTTGGTGTTTTGTAATGTTTTTGCAAGAAGCCTCATCTGCTCACCAAGGCTGCCTTTATTTGATCAAGCAGTAAAAACAGTAATTTTGTGAAATATTATTGCAACTTAAAATAACCGTTTCTTTCTGAGAATTGTAATGTATATCTTTGATGCAAAGCTGAATTTTCAGATGATTTTTCAGTCTTCAGTGCTTTAGAAATCATTCTATTATGCTGATTTCAAGAAACACCTTTCATTATTATCAATGTTGAAAAGGTTTTGCTGCTTAATATTTTTGAAATGTATATATATTTGAAATATATGTTTAATAGAATTTTTTTTATAACATCATAAATGACTTTACTGCCACTTTTGATCAATTCAGTGTGTCCCTACTGATTCAGTGTTATTTCTTATTTCCTTTCATTGGTAATGTGTGTTCTTATATATATATATATATATATATATATATATATATATATATATATATATATATATATATATATATATATATATATATATATATATATATATATATATATATATATATATATATATGTGTGTGTGTGTGTGTGACCCTGGACCACAAAACCAATTTTTCGATACTGAGATTTATACAGTATCTGAAAGCTGAATAAATAAGCTTTCCATTAGTGTATGTTTTGTTAGGATCGGACCATATTTGGCTGAGATACAACTATTTGAAAATCTGAGGGTGCAAAAAAAAAAAATCGCCTTTAAAGTTGTCCAAATGAATTCTTAGCAATGCATATTACTAATCAAAAATGACGTTTTGATACATTTACAGTAGTAAATTTACAAAATATCTTCATGGAATATGATCTTTACTTAATATACTAATGATTTTTGACCTATACAGTGTATTTTTGGCTATTTCTACAAATATACCCCAGCGACTTAAGACTGGTTTTGTGGTCCAGGGTCACATATATCAAACCGAACTGAAGGAATCTTGTGTCAGGACTGGATTAGCTGACCTTGCGGGTTTGGATCTCTAGGGACTTGGCACAAACTCCTCTGGGTGTAAAAGTCTCTCTTAATTCATCTTAAGCCCCACTGACAACCAAACTTGGCACAAATGTGGAAAGCCGACACTTCCAGACTTTTGCGGAGGAAATGAAGTTGAACCTGAGGTGAAACGAACACAATAGTCAGCGCTTGAGTCAATGAGAAGAAATTGGCATGAACGGCTGTAAAAAGTCTGATGTTTGCTCGTCTGTTTGATAAGAAATGAGCTTCTAGCGGTAAACACACCCTGAATTAATTGCAAAGGGGAAAAGCTTTTTGACTAATACAGAATTCATTTGCAAATTTATAATTGCTACACATGGCGACAAATCTTTCCATTTGCACAATATAATTTCAGTAATGTCACTGGAGACTAATGACGCTAATTTATGGACTACGTTAAGTTATTTAACAGACTAAGGGGACAAAAAGCCTCAAATATTGTTTTGTGTCTTTCAATACAAGGGTTTGGAAATAAAAACAAAGCTTTAAAACATGTCCTGACCAGCAAAAGGTCACAAAACACCTGTAATTTGCCAAACTAGTCCATTAAGATCAAAGTAAAGATGATTTTATATTAAAAACACAGTTCATGACATTTTCATTAGCAATTTACAGCTAATGGGCCTTTTGCTAATGGCCCCAGGAATATTAGTCACACATATTCCTCATGAGTGATTAAAAACAAACATTCGTGTTGTGTGGGTGACGCTCAAATGTACGTTTTATTCGCAGACGTGACGAGCATTCGACGGGAGTTTCACCGAGGGCCTCAGGATCTCCCCCACAGTACGGACTCAGAAACACGCACAGACACATGCATTAATTATTGAGAGCCACGAGACCCTGTCTGAGCCTGATAAATGTGTGTTTGAAGTTCCACCGTGCTCTCCAAGCCATTTAGCAAGAGTAAAGAGCACCATCGTCTAAGTTATCATCTACTTTATCTCCTGAATGAGTTATCTGTCTGTCTCTGAACACAAACCTGATCTTCTCTGTATTGAAGATGCCCTCGACGCACTGCAGGGTGAAAATATTAGCTCGAACATCAGTCTAGTGTTTAGGTTTGCATGAATTTGGAACCAAAACATCCTCATTTCACTAAGAAAAGAATCAGCATATTCCCTCCCGTTCCTCTATCTGACACTGAATATTCAGCCCTGGCAGCAGGTCTCATACTGAGCCTCGTAAAGAGACTTTTCCTCCACAACTGGCCCTATAAACTTTAAGATCTCTATCTTAAATTGTTATTCGGAGCACTTAAAAGAAACCCTAGCATGTGGCGAGAAGGAAACCCTTTGATGCAGCGATTTTTTAATTATTTATTTCTATTAAGCACTCTCCAGTCTCCTTGTATCGCAAGACTACAAAGACAAGCGTCTGGCATTGCTTATATCAGAAGTAAATCTAAGTGCTTTATATGTGAGATAAGCTGTGCTGTGTAATTTAGATACAATGACTCATCTAATCAATACACTAACTGATGTCAGGGGCCTAGCAGATACACACACACACACACACACACACACACACAAACATACACCCCCTCTGAATAAATATAAAAGATGTATTTTCTTAATGATCACTGATATAACTCATGGAAAGATGGTAAAATTGAAATGTATTAAACATATACTTAATAAAAAAACAACAATATATATGCCAATATTTTCTGTAAGATACGTAAATTAGCCAATTTTGTTTAAATGAAGGATTGCAGAAATGAGTACACCCTAGATTTAATTCAGCAAATGTATAATATTCTAGTACTTAGCATGTCCTCCAGAACTTTAATACACTGCTCTGACGCTCTTAGCACTGAGTGTACAAGTTCATGACGAATTTTCACATCAGTCCTGTTTAACTCTTGGAGGACGATCTCCTTGAATGCTCTGGTCTTTAATGGGGAGTTTTGTTCAGCTCGTGTCTACAGAATCCCCCACAGCTGCTCAAGAGCGCTATTGAGTGAAATACATGTCCACTAAAGGATTTTCACCTTGGGAGAATGAATATCTTCAATAATGCAGGGAATGAGAGGAGGGTAGCATCACACAGTGGTGTGTGAATTCATGACAGCGCTGATAAAGCACAACTCCCTCACACCTTCAACACTCATTCATCCCTATAAGAGCTTTACTACCACTGAACGTCACTGTGGGTGCCAGCTCTTCTCACTGTACTCCTCCTCTAGAGACCAGAGTATGGATTCCCAGAAGTCTCTATTTTTGTAAATATGTGCCTTGGAAGAGGTTAAATGAGTTTATTTTGCTTTGCCTAATTCTAGCGGTGACAACAAGCATGCATGTCACTTCTGCAGGCTGCGTCATGCTCTGTGAGATAAAGTGTCATTCTTTCATAGCTTCTGCCGGCTCTGAGACACGTGCATGTTATTTCTCCTGCTCTTTTTCTAGCAAAAATTCCCTCATCGCTAAATGAAAACTTAAAGTGAAGACCTGACTATTTCAGGAGCCTTGTAACAAGCCAATTGTTTTTGAATGTCGGTGCTACTTCTGCTATATTTTCACACTTAAAACAATAATTTGGTATTCCTCTTGTACCATTGTCCTCTTTTATGCTAAGAAATAAGTCACGTGGCAGTTCCCCCCCCCCCCCCCCCCCCTGCTGCCAGCATTAAGTCTGAGTATGATTCAGTGCGCTATATAACACTTTTAATTGTCAGGAAATTACTTTTCTTTAAAAGTTTTGGTTCAATATACTTACCTGTTGATGAAAAATTGCCTTCAACCTATATACCTTTTTCTTTTCTTTTTTTTAGTTTTATTTAATAACTTTCAGGAGGGTGTACTCATTTTTGCAACACAAAATTTCTTATTTCTTATCTTATTTTGCTGAATAATTTTGACATTCTTCAATGGATCAAGCAGGCTTGTTGGAACATTATATCTCCAAAGAACCCTAATATGTCATATAAGTAAAGAGTAAATGCTGAATTTGTTCAGTTTTAGAGGGGGTATGTACTGTGCACTGTACATACATACATATTATTTATTAGTACATAATCATTTTATTAGGTTGTTAGTTTGTTCCTCACAATTAACTGCAGAAACCTGTCTGATTAATGAATTATTTTATGTGATTATTTTTTAATTACTAGTTAATTTAATATTTATTTTTATTCAGTCAAGTCTTAATATATACACATTCATAATGATAATTACAATGTAAATATGTTGGTATTATATATTATTAATAAAGTTTATCAAATATACTTTAATCTATAAAACTGAAAAATTTAAAAGTTAATTGTCTTATCTCACACTTCTGACTTTTTTTTTCTCAAAATAGTGAGTTTACATCTTACAATGCAAAGATGTAAATTTTATGTAAGGCTGCACATTAAGTTTTGGGACATCCAGAACTGCTTTATCTATATGATGCAAAACACAAGAGGTAATCAGATAAATACAGTACAGCATATATTTGGCTATTAGCATTTCCAGTGTCAGTTTTTAACTACATTTCATGTCAAATCTAAAGGTGCGAATGAGATTACGTTGATAAATACCGCAGTGAAATGTCAGCAGTGCCCTCATCTGACCCTGAAACAGGAATCCTTTGGTGTAAAACTGTCCTGCCACCATCAGCAAACTGTTCGCGTGTTATTGGAATTGTACTGGACTGTAAAATAAATGCCTCCATTTTGAACAAAATGAGATTTTTTTTTTTCTTTTCAAATCCATTTTTCACTTGAGCACAGAGCCGCTGATGGCTTACTTCTGAGCTGCTCCCATGGTGGAGAAGAAAATAACAGTTGCCAATCAGTTGCCACTACAGAAGTACTTGTGCTATGAAATATGTCTTTAACACGAGAAAAAGCTGCAGCACTGCAGTGTACGTACACCGCTGATCTTCTGCTGTACCTGAGCTGCAATTCAAGCATTTGGAGAATGGGATGAGGCCATTATTTTTAATTAGATTTCTTTTTTTCCAGAATTGAATGCAGAAGTTGCTCTTTGGTTATGTAAAAATTCAATAGGCAAGGCAGATGGATTATAGCTAAGGAGCTTCACTGATCAACTGTGATGCATTTTCTGTCTAACAGGAGAAACAAAAGCAAATAATCATATTGTGGAAAGTTTTTCAGTTTTAATTTACTTCAGAGAAACATGACTGCTGGCTCCAATGCACTACTGCTCTCTGCTGGAGGAACATTATATTGCAGCCCTCTAACATTGAATATCATTGCATTGCATAACACATTAACACAGCAAGTGACATTTATTTTAAAGAAATGTAGTTTGCAATTAGTATTGTGCCACTTTATGGCTGTGAAATGTGTCCATAGTCCAAAGTTGATGTTATAAACTACAATGAATTACTTTACTCAGTATTTGTGTATGTTAAGTATTTTAGTCTCGTGCAGCATTTGTCTGCAGATGTCACTTGCTTTGACATTTTATTTAATGCACTGAAATATAGTTGTATGCATTAGTACCAGTTCAGTCAAACTGCTTTGTTCAATAAGAGAAGTCTTGAATTAAAAAAAAAGTAAAAAAAAAAAAAAAATTAAAAAAAAGTATATGGAAACTACATTTTATCTTTTATTTAAAAAAAAAAATACAAAAAAAAAAGTATTCAGTTTGCGTTCTTAGGTAACCATGCATATTTAAATTCACATTGTATATTGAATTCACTTTACCGTAAACACTGGAACCGTCCATCCATCAAAACTGAAAAGATTCAAAACTATTGAAAATATTCCTCTATTTCATACTCACCAGAGCAGAAATTAGATTCACCGTCACGCCATCATCACATAAAAAGCAATTTCAAAGCAAACAAACGTCCGCCTGGATAAAATAATGGTTTGACTCGGGAGGCTTTACTGAAACGATCATGAATCACACACACTCTGATGACAAAATGTAAAACAACCCCCCAAATCTCATTACTGCAATGCAATGCAATGCAAAAAAAATAAAATGATAGCTTAATACATTATTATATTATTCAATTAAATAAGAACCCACAGTGACGCGGGTGTCACAAACACTGGAAAGGTCTGTTTAAAGCATTATCCCTCACTTTCAACTCAGGAAGTCCCTAAGTGACATATAATGCACACACAGGTTCAGTCATGTGACAATGTGTGCTTTTTTTTTTTTTGTTGCCATGGCAACATTTCCAAAATGGTGTCCTGTCTGGTTAGCACATGTTACAGTGTCAGCAAATTTTAAAAACGCTCGTTTTTGTTACAAAAGGTATGTTTCAACCCATGCAACAATTCTAATGTTTTAATAACATATCCTAGATTACTCTTAACCTGATTTTAATAAGTTTCTTGAGCAAATTGATATAAAAAAAGTTACAAAGATATGGTGGTGACATATGTGTCACATCGGGCTATTAATCTAATAAACTTTGGTGGAATTTTGATGTGATGTATTTGTCACATTAAGAAAAATGGTAATGAGCTGCTCAATTAATTTAGTGTTATATATTTTCTGTTGCTCATTTCAAAGCATATTTTAACAAATCTACGTGCATGTTTAATATGTTGACCTCCAGTGTGAGGTAGTTATTTATTTCTATTCAGTTTACAAAAATCTAAAAATTAATTTCTTGTTAAACCATATATACCTGAAAAGGTAGAATTTGGATATGTTACAAAAGAGTTGTTGTAAAATTTAGTGGTCACAGTTATGTGGTTTTGAAATATGTTGTGGCAAAACAAATAAAATCAAAAACTAAATTAATTCTGAAAAAGTTTTTTTTTTTTTTTTTTTTAATCATCCCAGAAAAGTAATAGTTTTGATATATGTTGCGGAAAAGCAAATAAACATAAAAAAAAAATGTTTTTTTTTTTTTTTTTTTAATTGAGAAATAAATGCCCAATGTAACATATATGTAACATGAAAAATTTATCATAAATGCCCAAAGTCATATATATGAAACATTACAGATCTTTCACAAGGAGGGTTGTATTTCAAAAACAACTGCAGAAACATGTTATAAGTGGTCCATTTGGTCTGTTTTATATGCCCCATAATTTTCCTATGAGGAGAAATTGGTCTGGGTTCTTATGGGTTAATACATTAGAGTAATGTCTACTGTAAATTATTTATTATAAACTATACTATACTATATTAGTTATTATAAACTATACTGACTGGAATAAATAGTAATAAAAATATTTTACTTTTTGTAGGGTAATTAGAATCACTAATTATGATTGGAATTACCAAAAAAAAAAAAAAAAAAAACTCAAAACTAAAATATCCAGATTCAAACATTTAACTTTGTGTAGTTTTTTAAATTGACTACATTTACTATTAAATATACATCTATTAATCTGATAAAAGAAGTGTTTTCTCATGCATCTATATATAGATTCAGTAGATTCAAAAACCTGAAAACCATGTTGTGGACATTTAAATGATATAATTGTTTAGTCCTGATATGCTTCATACAAAATTCAGGACAAAAAGTGTCACTGCGCCTCCACAAATTGCATTACTGCAATGCAAAAAATAATTATGTTTATTACAAAAAATTATGGTGACTATTATAGTGTCTTTAAGTTATGCTGATTAAAATAAATATTATGTCATATATAACGTTAAAATATTAATATTTTGTACAGTAGCTACTGTTAAAATTACAGAAAAATTTAACTTGTCATAAAAATAACGTCCAAGTAATTTATGCAAGAGTCTTAAAATATGCTTCATTTTGTGCAAAATGTACTGTCTAATTATATGTAATTTGTTGGGTGGATTGTGACCTGGTCATGTTGACATGGGATTGTGAATAAATTACATTTAAATAACATTCAGTTAAATTACTGTTAACTATTGGCAGGATTTCAGAAAAGCTGCATTACCTACAAAACGCTTTGGAAGCTGAACGCTCGACATGACTGACAGGCAGAAAGTGCCTCAAACTCCTCTGATTGGCTAAACGCTAATGTCGCAGGTTGTTTTGTGAGCTTTACAGAGTGTCGTTCTGTCACAGAGACAGCTGTGATTTCTCAGGATGCGTCTTTCACTGATATCTGTCAGACAGTAGGGACACTGTCTGCGAGCCGATCCATAAAAACACCCTTACAGCACTGTTATGTTGGAGTTGTTTGGAGGGGGAAAAAGAAGCATTATCTCATAAAATCAAGTAACAGTGACAGCGGTGACAGATTCAGTCCTCCCGAGAGACAACAGAGCAAAGTCTCCCTGCTAAGAATCTTTCATTTCTCTTTCCAAAGAGCCACATTACTGTCAGAGTCTGCTTTCATCCTTCAGGTGTAGAAACAGCATCACACCGGTGTGTCTGTCTTATGTTCCTCTGTGTCTCTAGAAGGATCTCTTGTATTTCAAGCTTTTGTCATCGCAGAATCAAAGCATCTCACCAGGAATTTGTGTGCCATTCAAAATTAAATTACATATGACTTTTAGAATATAAAGGTTTTTTTTTAATTGAAATCGAATTGAGGTGTCAAACTGAACTGTGAGTGCAATTTGAATTTAAGGAAGTAGAATTCAAATGGAATGAATTTAAGGACATTTAAGTTCTGTATAATGTCAATATTTTTAATAATGTATTTATAATATATTTTATTTATTAAATGTATATTTTAATGCATAAATTATTATTATTATTATACAGGTGCTGGTCATATAATTAGAATATCATCAAAAAGTTGATTTATTTTACTAATTCCATTCAAAAAGTGAAACTTGTATATTATATTCATTCATTACACACAGACTGATATATTTCAAATGTTTATTTCTTTTAATTTTGACGATTAGAGCTTACAGCTCATGAAAGTCAAAAATCAGTATCTCAAAATATTAGAATATTTACATTTGAGTTTGAATAAATGACCATCCCTACAGTACAAATTCTGGGTATCTCTTGTTCTTTGAAACCACAATAATGGGGAACACTGCTGACTTGGCAATGATCCAGAAGATGAACATTGACGCCCTCCACAAAGAGGGTAAGTCACAGAAGGTCATTACTGAAAGGTGTGGCTGTTTACAGAGTGCTGTATCAAAGCATATTAAATGCAAAGTTGACTGGAAGGAAGAGTTTGGGTAGGAAAAGGTGCACAAGCAACAGGGATGACCGCAAGCTTGAGAATACTGTCAAGCAAAGCTGATTCAAACACTTGTGAGAGCTTCACAAGGAGTGAACTGAAGCTGGAGTCAGTGCATCAAGAGTCACCACGCTCAGATGTCTTCAGGAAGAGGGCTACCAAGCCACTTCTGAACCAGAGACAACGTCAGAAGCATCTTACCTGGGCTGTGGAGAAAAAGAACTGGACTGTTGCTCAGTGGTCCAAAGTCCTCTTTTCAGATGAAAGTAAATTTTACATTTCATTTGGAAATCAGGGTCCCAGAGTCTGAAGGAAGAGAGGAGAGGCACAGAATCCATGTTGCTTGAAGTCCAGTGTGAAGTTTCCACAGTCAGTGATGATTTGGGCTCCCGTGTCATCTGCTGGTATTGGTTCACTGTGTTTTCTGAAGTCCACAGTCAACGCAGCCATCTACCAGGAGATTTTAGAGCACTTCATGCTTCCTTCTGTTGACAAGCTTTATGGAGATGCTGATTTCATTTTCCACCAGGACTTGGCACCTGCCCACACTGCCAAAGGTACCAAAAGCTGGTTCAATGACCATGGTGTTACTGTGCTTGACTGGCCGGCAAACTCACTAGACCTGAACCCCATAGAGAATCTATGGGGTATTGTCAAGAGGAAGATGAGAGACACCAGACCCAACAATGCAGATGAGCTGAAGGCCACTATCAGAGCAACCTGGGCTCTCATAACACCTGAGCAGTGCCACAGACTGATCAACTCCATGCCACGCCGCATTGCTGCAGTAATTCAGGCAAAAGGAGCCCCAACTAAGTACTGAGTGCTGTACATGCTCATACTTTTCATTTCCATACATTTCAGTTGGCCAAGATTTCTAAAAATCCTTTTTTTGTATGGGTCTTAAGTAATATTCTAATATTTTGAGATACTGATTTTTGACTTTCATGAGCTGTAAGCTCTAATCATCAAAATTAAAAGAAATAAACATTTGAAATATATCAGTCTGTGTGTAATGAATGAATATAATATACAAGTTTCACTTTTTGAATGGAATTAGTGAAATAAATCAACTTTTTGATGATATTCTAATTATATGACCAGCACCTGTACATGTTTGGCTCATATTTGAAGACTTTAAATTGGTACATTCAGATAACAAAACTGCTTTTTTTAATGTATTTATTATATATAAAATCAATAAATTAAATTTTTTTGCATCAATATTTATATTATATTAAGTTATCAGAAAATGGGACATTAAAGTGAGTTAATTGTTTAAAGTAAACTAAATGTAGTATCTGTTTTTTTATATACATAACTAGTTCAACTAGTTCATTATTTGTTTTGTCACCAAAAAATTTAATTTGCACCTGCATGTGAGTGATGCATTGCTTTGAATTGGATTTCAATAAATTGCTTTTCCATGTGATTTCAATTCAACATCCTGTTGCAGATTCAGATTCACACCCATGAATTTAAAATGAAGTGATTTCTTTAGATGGTGTGTGTTGTTGAACTCTGGCCGGCCGTCCTCACCTCAGCGAGCAGATGTGACATCAGTCTGACAGTGCTGTCACCGCAGCGCAGACGGCTGTGTAACACACCGACACGGGACAGAGCTTCTGAGAGCCTAATGACTCGATCACGCTGCTAAACCTGCAATATGAAGGCATGCACAAGAGGAATCAGACACGGACAGTGTAAGAGCGCCACCTTGTGATCACATTTCAATTTGAATCCCTATGGGCTACTACACAAGTAATCCCTGTTATACTCTTCTGATGTTTTGTCTATCAACCATAATCTTTTTGTGTATTTTTTTGGTGCTTTTAAATTTAAAAAAAAAAAGTAGCATGATATTAGCATGGGTTTATGGACATGTGACAGTGCTGTTACTGTTAACTAAAACTAAAATTAAAATATATTTTCAGTAATTGAAAAAAAAAAAAAAGCTGAAATACAATAGAATATAAATGTCAGATGGAAAACCTAAATTTACAAAATGCTGACATAAATTCTGTTCTTGGCAGCTACATAAATTAGGTTTACTACTAAATACTAAAACTGAATAGAAAATAAATTACAGATATATAGAAATCTAAAAATTCTTCAGTAAAAATTCAGACCAATAAATTACTTAATCTAAATTTAAAATGAAAACTCAAAAATATTAATTTAATTTATTATATTAATAAGTATTAATTTAATTCATAATATTAATAAGTATTATAATAGCATAAATAACACTGACATATACCAATGGTAATACCATGATGGTTGGACAGCATTACACTTTGTTTTGTTTTTTGTAGTTTTTTTTCTAGAAGTGTACCATGATAATGCCATTTAATTTTGGCCATATTTACACCACTTTTTTTTTCCTTAAAAAAAAAAGTTTTCAGTAATTTAAAAATAAAGCTGCATTAAAATAAAATATAAATGTTAGAATAAAAACTTTTAAAAAATTGAAATGTTATTTTATAATACATATAAAAATAAAAGTTAATTCAGAATATTAAGAAATGCAATAATAGGCTATAAAAACACAAACCATGTACCATGATGGTTTTTATCTTTGGATATATTGACACCATTTTTTTTTTTTTCGTTAAAATTAAAACTATTAAAATCATTTTCAGTAATTGAAATAAAGCTGTAATACAATTTTAAAAAATGTCAAATTGAAAACTTAAATAAAAAAGGAAATACAATTTTGTCTTTGCAACTAACTAAATATGTTTAAGTTGAATTGTTAAATAATTAAATCAAAGTTACAAATGACTAAAGCTTAATCTAAATTTAAAATAAAAACAAAAAATATATAAAAGCTAATTAAAAATATTAAGAAACCCTATAATAGTATATAATAATACTGACGTACCATGATAATACCATGATG